>JALBCR010001663.1:0-151065 GCA_030710515.1 Abscondita cerata | reverse complement strand
ACATTGAATTAATTAAGAGGGTAGATAATAAAAACAAACTTCATTCTTATGAAAGTTTAGAAATTTAAAAACAGAAATTTGCTTATGAATTATGATGATAACGGTCCATTAGGATTTTCGGAATTATTTAAGCTTATCTAAGAATAAATTAAGTTTAACGATGCGTGATAAGCTGATATATATATAAGCTTCCCGTTGTTTTTATTTTAGTATCGGTATCGCTGATGATAACAGCTTAGCTGCTGAAACACGTGTCCGAGTAAAGTTTTTGGTGCAGTTTTTGGTGTTTTTCTGTTGGTTAAATAGACGCTGCAGTTGGTGTTCCTTTCCTTTGAAAAACGATATAGTTTAGGCGGGTTTACGCAAAACTTCAAAAGAAGTTATACGTATGTATTGATTAAACTGAAGAAAAACATTTCTTTTTCTTAGAGAACTCTGCAAAAAACTTATTTCTTTATTTTGAACAACCTGAAACGAAACCATCAGTTTTCTAGCGTTAGTGACTACCTAATAAAACCTTAATAGGTGATTCCATTTTTTATACTTCATCATTTACGTAATGATTTTTTTTCCAATCCGAGGTTTTTTTTATTTCATTGTTGAAATCGTAGAATTTTTGGAGGAATACTTACCCGTATTAATTCATTTCTGTTTGGCCATCTCAGGCAGTTTAATTGCAATTTTTGGAGAGGGTGTAATAATTCAAAGTAGTTTTTAAAGGTTTTTTTAAGAATCGGTCATAAATTTTTGGAGTTCTGTGACAAATGTGTTGTTTTTTTGTACTTACTAAACTCAATAGCTTTCCGTATTCATCTTCAAGTGAGATGAACCAAATCATATACATCTTCAAGATATTTCAAATCTGAAAAATGGAGATGATTTGTCATCGTGGTGGTAACGATTTTTTAGACCTCTATAACTTTTACCCCTTTGAGGTACAAATGAAATGTGGTACAAACGGGTATAAACGAAGCTTAATTAAAGTCGGATGCTAAGTTCACACATGTGATGAATTTCAATTACGGAACGAATGAGGGAACGAATTGTTGACGAACATAATGCATTTAGTCAACTTAAATATTATGTATACCAAGATCGAGTCCGAGATATATACAGGGTTGTCACAATTCAGTGAATAGTATGATCGTGTAACTTTTGAACGACTTGACCGATTGATATTTGTTTTTTTGAGGATGATTCATAGCTATTAATCTCTGTATGTTGTTCCGAGTCGTGTAGTATGATTATATATTTTCTATTCCAGAATCAGAAGAACAGAAAAGGAGTAGAATCTCTCATTTTCAAAAAAAGCTATAAAGATGTTAACGAGAAATACCTGAAATTGAGTTCTATAACTAGTTCCTTGATGAATCATTGGTCAAGAGCTTTATTCACAGAGACCCTATATAAGAAATTTAGTGGGGTTATTGCAAATTCCTACAATATACAAACTGAAAACGCCAGATAATTGGGATGAGTGTGACATATTACCAAGAAAAGTTCTTAAAGATACACAATTCAAACTAATTTATCATCAGATCAAGCTTAATTTTCTAGCATCACTACATTTAAAGTATAATACGAAACACATCTTCTAATTAATTAATTGCGTAAAGATGTTTTTCTGAAGATTAATTTTGTAATGTTTACGACAAAACGACAAATTAAATTATAAATTAGTCCAAAATTACTTAGTCTCAACGGAAAAAGTCCATTAATAAATTATTTCCGTGTATTTAGTAGTAGGAGTTGTGCGTAGGTGATGTCATTTTTTAATGTGACGTTGCCTTAATTGTTAAACATTTTCAACCTGTAACTGTTTTTTAATTGGTGACCTAAACTGCTTTTACAAAATCGTCACCAATACTTGGATCAATATTAGATCGAAATATTTGTTAAAGATGCAAGTGCAACGAGGTGGACTGTAATTTTCCAAATGTAAAAATGCCTCAAAATACTATTATGCATAAAAAAAAGAGATTATCGTTTTGAAATTGCTCACACGTATACATATGTTATGCAAACTTGGATAAAATTAGAACGGTTTAATTAAAATAAACAGCTGCACGACAACCAAAATTGAATAGCCCTTAGATTATTTTAAGAGGCAAGAATTTCCTCGGTCAAATGTTCCGTACAATAATTGTTCGTATGTAAATTAATATGTTATTCATGTTCTTCCATTTTACGGTAAGTGTAATTACCGATTTTATTATTCAGTTTAGTTAATTATTCCTTCAAAAAGAACCTTGACAATGACTTTAAATTCTAAATTATTGATTATGCATTACGTGTACTACTATAGCAGACGGGGTTGCTTTTATTTGAAAAAGTTTGTTAACGACTTATATGTTTTCATGCCGGGCTCGAAGGACCGATTCCGAAAAAAGTTTATTCTTTGCGCATCATCTTCTGTACATTCATAACGTTATTAATTATATGCGTAATGAAATTGAAATAGATTCAAAAGATTTAAGAAAATTAGAAATGCAATGAAAAAGTTCTATTCCATATTAAACAAAGTTGAACGTTGTTTTTTTATATTCTTACGAAGTTCTTATCTTACCGTCGTGTAAGTATTACCACAAAAAACTTGTAACGTCGTTATCGTGAGAAATCAAAATTCTATAACAGGATGTTCTAAAACTTTTGAAGAAGCTATATTTATAGAAAATTATGTGAAACGGTTTACTAATGAATCTTCAAAGAAAAATGTTGGCTATGCCAAGCGCTCGATATTTTTAGTACGGATTCTTAGTTAATCAATAAATTGTTACGATTTCTATATTTTTTTATGTTCGAAGCAGTTATTTTTATTATGCAAAATACTTCACTTCTTTTAAGGAAATCGTACACTCCAGAAATAAAAAAAAAAACAATAGGGAAACGTTATTTTATTTCTTGAGTATACATTCAGATTGAAAGTTTCAACGACCAAAAATAGACGCCTATCTGCAGTCAGTCTTCTTTACTTACAACCCCTTTCCTCAAAGCTAAAGTTCTATTCTCACCTACTTCCTATCTCTATCAATAGACCGCGAGCCAGTAAGAAAATCGTCGTATGATTTGCCCCACGTCAAGGTCTGGGGATAGTTAGCCAGCACTATTTCTTTCGCTAAAATGCAAGTACCGGAAATGGTCAGGTGTTATCTTCCTCTTGGGGCGAAGTCTTGAACGTGTCAAAAAATACATGCTTTTGGGGAATAGTGATAGTTATATTATGTTAATCAGTAGATAGCCAAAATACGGAAACCCAATATGCCATAACGGTACGGCGACGCCAAATGTCTACCATACGTTAAGAAAGTGACACGTTTTGACAAGTATGGCCGACATTTATATATAATATAATATAAGCATCACTATTCCCCAAAACATGTATTTTTGACACGTTCAAGACTTTGCCTCAAGAGGAAGATGACACCTGACGATCGCCATACTTGCATTTTCGTGTGCGAAGAGTTTTGATTAAAAGTAATGGCGGATAGAGTTATGTTAAAAATCTGAAATTACGAAGCTATAGGTTTTCGATGACGCCGAGTTCAAATATAATATTGTCCTTAATGTGGCACTTCCGGTTATACAGGAAGTAGACGTCAACTTTGTTATTTTAAATGGAACCTAGTATTTTTTATTTTATTTTCGGATTCTACATGAAATTTTAGATTAAATTTGTGAACAATGTCTTATACCAAAATGAAGTATTTTCGAGATATTTCGATTTTTTAAAAATTTTGAAAAAATCCTAGTCTACATTGAATACCGATATCTCCATTAATAACGAAGCTAATGACGTGAAATTGTAACTAATAAACAACAAGCGCTTGCCCGTTAACTCCATGTGTCCAACTCATTGATATTTCATACAGAGTGTTTAAAACTTAGCTGCCACCGTGGCCAATTTAAATCATTTATAAGTTGCTTACTTTAAATAGAACACCCTGTATTTTATTACATTTTTCGCTGTATTTTTTAAGCCAATTCGTTTGGTATCAGTATTCCCTATACCTAAATCCAACCAGTTTTGAGATATTTCATTATCTTTGTTGATTCATAGTAAATAATGGCAAATGTAGGGTTTACTAATGATGATTTCCTAAATCTTATTATTATTTACGGCGAGTGTAATAGAATTGTTGAAAGGACTTGTCGTGTTTTTGCAGAAAGATATCCAAATCGACCAAATGCAACTGGTGATATTGTAAGAAGATTGCTTAAAACTGCCGTCAGTTTGGTCAATTTAAGACACAAATTAATAAAAATAAACCACTAGTGGACAATGACATAAACGAAATTAATGTTTTGGGTTATTTTACGGCCTCTCCAAATGCCTCTATTAGAGATTGTGAAAGAGATCTTACTTTGTCGACGAGAACAATTCATCGCATTTTAAAAAACACAAATGGAAACCATTTTCGTATCATTTGGTGCAGCACTTAAAATTAGATGATCCTCCTCGAAGGGTGCAATTCTGTGAATGGTTTTAATGAAGACCCAAGAGGATGAAAACTTCATAAAAAAGTTATATGGTGTGATGAAGCAAAGTTTAGCAAAAATGGATTATTTAATCGACATAATTCCCATTTTTGGTCTAATGAAAATCCACATGTTATTAAAGAACGTTCTTTCCAAGATAGTTGGAGTTTTAAAGTTTTTGTGCAATAAAAGACGATAAAATTTTAGCAATAAAATTTTATGATGAAAATTTAAACGGTGAAAGATATTGCGACATTTTAGAAGAAGTCATACGACCCGCGTTACATACTTTAAGAAATGGAGAGGCGACTTCAGCTTGGTATCAGCAAGATGGAGCACCTCCTCATAACTTTGGGCGTGTTGCTGACCATCTTTACGACATGTTTGATGATAGATGGATTGCCAATCAAGGTCCGTTTCGTTGGCCAGCTCGCTCTCCTGATTTGGCTCCTCTAGATTTTGGTATTTGGGGTTACATTAAAAATCAGGTATTTTCCAAACCTGTTACGACAAAGGAAGATATGATGCAAAGAGTCTTACTTGCTTTTAATTCTCTAACACCCGACCATATTTCCAGAATTACAAGACGTAGCTTAATGAAAAGGATTCATAAATGTTTAGAAGTAGATGGAGCTAATTTTGAACACTTATTATAAAACTTTATTTGTTTAATATTACATTTAGTTATTTTTGTTTGTAAGTTATCTAATTAAATTAATACAAAATACCTAGTCAACGTTTTTAATGATATCCATAATTAATAATCCTTTCAGGCTATTGGTTACTTTTCAGAATTAATAACTTATGAAAAATATCAAAATATTACCTTAAATAATGGAAATCATGGCCTACCCTTTACTAATGTTGAAATAATTTAGTGTTGTTATGTTTTAACAAAGATAATGAAATATCTCAAAACTGGTTGGATTTAGGTATAGGGAATACTGATACCAAACGAATTGGCTTAAAAAATACAGCGAAAAATGTAATAAAATACAGGGTGTTCTATTTAAAGTAAGCAACTTATAAATGATTTAAATTGGCCACGGTGGCAGCTAAGTTTTAAACACTCTGTATGAAATATCAATGAGTTGGACACATGGAGTTAACGGGCAAGCGCTTGTTGTTTATTAGTTACAATTTCACGTCACTAGCTTTGTTATTAATGGAGATATCGGTATTCAATGTAGACTAGGATTTTTCAAAATTTTTAAAAAATCGAAATATCTCGAAAATACTTCATTTTTGGTATAGGACATTGTTCACAAATTTAATCTAAAATTTCATGTAGAATTCGAAAATAAAATAAAAAATACTAGGTTCCATTTAAAATAACAAAGTTGACGTCGACTTCCGGTATAACCGGAAGTGCCACATTAAGGACAATATTATATTTGAACTCGGCGTCATCGAAAACCTATAGCTTCGTAATTTCAGATTTTTAACATAACTCTATCCGCCATTACTTTTAATCAAAACTCTTCGCGCCACACCCTCTATTACTGATTAGATTTCCCCTGAGCCTTGATGTGGAGCAGATCATACGTCAATTTTCTTGCTGGCTCCCGGTCTAAAAATGTTCCTTACCCTAGCAGGGATGATAACCAACAAAGGTCTCAAAATATTTTTTAAACGTTGCTTAACAATACTATTTCTGGAAATCATACATACAGGTTTTATAAACTTCAATTAGGTACAGAAAGTTGCTCAAGAAATGGACACCAACAGATTGGTCATACAAGTGGGGTTGCAAACTAGTTCATTATTCTCTAAATCATTGTGGACGTTAACCCTAAAACTTTATATATTCGGACTAAGAGATATCTCAAATTTGTTGAACGTCCACTCCAAACCTTCTCTTCTTGGACACTCACCCAGTAAGTGAAAGACTTTTACGATCAAACCTATATGTTTTTAATTTATGTATGAGAACAAAATGGACGCGTTCAAATCCATTGCTTGGGAAGCTCAAAACATTACTAGTAGATATTTGGTACAAGTTTTCTCTTGAAACCATCTTGATCTTACTACTAGTTTGAAATTTATTAAAAAACTCTAAGTATCGACCACTACCCTAGTGAATCTACAAACCGCAGTCCTACTTCTAGAAGTTTAGTAAGATCCTGGATCAGATCTGCCTCACATGAAACGCAAAACATCAAAACTTAAGGTATTGTAATCAAAGATTATAATAAGCAGATTAATTTGAAAATATTTCTAATAATAATAAAATTCCTAAGCAATTAAAAAATGATTTGTTTCCAAAAATTTAAATAAATCTCGGTATGAGTTTAATTATCGATTTGTTGTGGTTATACATTTCAGTGGTCTGAGTCTTAACTAATATTGGGCGTTTCAAGTTAAGCATACTATTATTTTAATTCAAGTACATAAGTAGGTGTCAAGGGCAAAATGCAAGAAATGTGGACACAAATTGCAAAGACTGTTTTGCACGAACGAAGAACCATTATGCAAAATTATATCAAATAATAATGTTACTTGCGACGATTGGATTTTCAAATTTTTTTCAAATTTATCATTTTTCACGTTCCTTGACCTTTAATTTGTTATTGTAATTTATTTATGCTTTTTTCAGCATGTTTTTTACCTCAGATTATTTTCATTATATTCCACTTTCTTATAATCAATCTTCTCATTTTTATCTTCTTTTCTTTAATTGATTATTTTCTACCTAAAATATTTTCAGACCTTCAGCTATACAGGGTGTGCCAAAAGTTGCTATCGACTTTTTTATTTTAAATACAAACCTATAATTCCTTTTATATAGTCGATTGTCCATATAATTTTCAGTTTATATAACCTAAATTATATTATCTTATTCTTGACAGTTTTTGACATGTCATTTTTTCAAAAAATTGGTGTTTATAGTACTTAATAAAAAAATTTTATCTCGTAGATCGGTTGAGATTATAAAATTACATTTATGGAGCAGTTGACTGGAAATCCAGTCTTACTCCTGATGTCCTACAGGTGGTTTTATTTGGTACCATATGGGCACAGGCAATTTTCAAATATCACACTCAAATTTAATTTTTCAAATGGGACCTTTTTCTTTTTTGTACATCATTCGAGAGAAAATTGAAAATTTTCCATACCCAATTGCTCTCGAATGACGTAAAAAAAATCAGAAGGTGCCATTTGAAAAAATCGAGTTTTTGATCCACCAGTAGGACATCAGGACTAAGACTGAATTTTCAGCAAACTGCTCCATAAACTTTATTTTATAATCTCAACTGATTTGCGAGATAAATTTATACTACAAAGACCATTTTTTTGAAAAAAAATGACAGGTCAAAAACGGTCAAGAAAAAGATGATTTACGTTATAAAAACTATAAAATTATATGTACAATCGACCTATGTAAAAATAATTACAGGTTTCTATTTAAAATAACAAAGTTGATAGCAACTTCTGGCACACCCTGTGTAGCTGAAGGTGTGAAAATATTTTAGTTAGAACAAAAATGATAGATTATGGCCGCGTACCAAATTTCAAGTTTTTGATTTATCTGCAAGTTAAAAAACTTTTAATGCACGCTCTACGCAGATCATCCTGTATATATTTGCAATCACTTGAAAAGGTAACAAACATATTGAAAACTTGCAACCGATTCTGTGCGAGCGAGAAACAAATACTGGATCCAAGATCTAAAAAATATGTAACTGCAAATGCGACAAATGCTTACCAAGTTTCAAATTCGAAACAATCACCACAATCAATCATCGCCTACTATTGTTTAGCGTATATTTTCAACCTTCTTGTATATGACCTCCATATCCCAACGGTAAGCGAACAAGTTGTAGATATCATTAGAATGCATTTTGCTTCTGCAAATGCAAATATCGCCACTACAAGACGTGAATTGAAATTTTCGGAAAGTATAGGAAATTTCAACAAATCATGCCAACTGCCTAATGTAACCTCTTCATTACAAAAAAGCCTACATTCTTTATTTAGCAGCACATGTCTAGTGGGCGATGATGGATACGAACAGTAATGTAGTGATTAAACATCGATAACATGTTGAATAGTTTGAAGAGTGTGAGTTTGATAGTTTCAATAAACCAACTCTAAAGAATTTCAAACTCGTTTTCATCCATGATACCCTATTTTTTTGGAAATTTTGTAATGTTTAGAGTTCTTTAATTATCGAAAATTTTATACGTATATCACCTACAAAGAATTCTTCATTGGTTTAAGGACGCTAATGGCAACAAGAATAATTTAGTTGCAACTGTAAATGCGACACCTGCTTACCAAGCTTCAAATTCAAAATAATCGCCAAAATCATCGTCTACTGTTGTAAGAGAATTGGTTCATAATCTGGAAATAGTTGTTGTCTGATGTAAGATTTCTGCGACCGCGCTTTTGGCCAGACGGACTAACACAATTGTGTAAGCGGAGTTACTTAATCAGATTAATCCTTTTACTGTCCTTGCTTGTAAGTTCTGTATGTAGGCTGTGAATGACCCCCTCTGAGGGATTAATAATATTCGGGGAACATTACTGAACCGGAAAAATTAGCTCTGAACGGGTCTTCCGAGGAAGAAGGGCTATTAGCAGGCATGGAAGCCCCCCGGGAAGGCTTCGTGGTATCTACCGCTGGTCGTTGACCTTGGTGACTATTGTCACGGACAAAAGAACCTTAACCTAATAATAAATAGATCAAAATGGTACAAGTGCTATACATAAAACAAGAGACAACATTAAGTAAAGTCTCTGGCTAAAATCGTGGTTCCAAGCAGCCGAGTCGTAGAATAGAATATAACACATAAGTGACAATAGAAGCTGGCACACAGGGTTTAAGACTTCAGATGGGTTTCAAGCCTTCCATATTCATCTTCTCACTGGGTCAATTTCAATGTAACTATGGTAACTATTGAGGACATCATTAATAGCGAATTCTTCTCGGTGATACCCAGGGTTGGAAGCACTAGTTTCTACCACAACTGGAAGGACTTCTCCGTGAACGTCACGTCTTTCACGGAGGATAGGTAGCAGTTGGCTATATTTATCTAGCGTTTCCTATGGTTCCTGAGCGAGGTAATCAATATCTTCATCGACCATGAAGATCCATTTCTAGCTTTACAATTCCAGATTGGGTTTTCGATTTCAGATTATACGTCGATAACATGCTTCATAGTTCGAAGGGTGTGAGTTGAGAGTTTAAATAACCCGATTCCAAGGCGGGAGTATTTTTCTGTAAAACAGAGAACAAATCCAATTTTTTTGGAAAAAGAGGAAGTTTTGTATTGTTTAGGGCTTTTTAAATTATCCAAAAATTAATACATACGTATATCTTCTTTCAAAGAATGCCAAGGTTCTTTATAGTGTAAAACACTATAATTTGAGAAAAAGAATGTTCCAGTTGCGATTTAATATTAGATAATTGAAGACCCTCTTTTTTTTTCATCTTAAAAAAATAATTTTCTGTCTATCCCTATGCATTCGAATACTGTATTAAGTACCTTAAATCATGTACACGATTAGCAGGTTTAAAGAACGTTTTCTCTTCTTCAAAATTGTAACAACGAATCTATCTTTCTTTTTCTCCGATGCATATGTCAACTCCTCTAAGGTGGAAGCTCTGGTTTAAACTACAATTTTTCAAAAATTTTTGACAGTATTTTATTTTGATTAATTATAAAGACCGATTCGAATGAAATTTGTAAATTTTGAACTAGAACAACTTTGGACAGTATCGTAATAAAAACTTCATCATGGCAAAAAGAGATAATGACTACAAACGGCTTTACAAATATTGAATTCAGGCAGTTTATTTATTAACTTATGGGCGACTTATGGGTGTTGTTACATTTACGCTGAAGTATTGATTGCTTTATATACCATACTTTTCGATTTATTAAACCATAACCAATAATGTTACCATAAACGTTTTCTAATTCGATTCCCGGACTTCATAGAAATTATACATGTAAAGTTCTTTTGAAATATTAAGAAGCAGTGTTGAACAACGGAAAATACGTACCTTTTTAACATTACGTTACATAATAAAATAAAATTGTTAAGTAATTAAATTAAAAAAAAAAGTTAATCTTCGAGTTTGAACAAAACAAACATTAATTTTGTTTTTAGTTTTAATTAATTAGGTGTCGATTATTTATGCATATTAGTTTGTCTGTTCAATTTTTAACAGTTTAAAGGATGTAGAACGTTTTAAGGTTAACTGGTTCGTAAGCAGTAAGTTAAATTATGTAAGTTGTGTTTATTTTGTTTTTTTATTTATTGTTGCATCTATCATCACTTTTATAGTTGCTCTAATGAGTAGAGCAAATGAAATTAATCTACAATTTCTGTAGTTACTTTTTTTATATTTATGCGGGCAATTAATGCGGGATCCAACAGGAGTAAACACCGGTCTTCAGGTGCTAAATCCGTCTCTGATTAGCCTTTATTTAGTTAGTACTAATTGTACCCATTGTAATATATTTGTCAAATTACCAACCGTACTCAATAACGTACTTTAGGTAGGAAGACTTCGATTATTGGAACTATGGTAGCATTAGAAATAGTTATGCAAATAGAGATTCATCAATTTTTTTAGGTATTTGACTACGATTGGTAAATTCCGGGTAAATTCTGTTTATAGTGCGGGTGAATATTCCCAATTTAGAATCTTGAGTGTATCTCGAATCCAATTCTACTAACCTATGTTCGACTAATTAAATCGGACTCATTAAAAACAAATGAACTTTGAACTGGTTGTAAATATTTTCTCACTACTATGTATGACCTTTATTTTGGTGGACATTGTCTATAGAAACTTGATTTTATAAATGGTTAAGATTTTTTTCTAAGAGTTATTAAGGCTATACAGGGTGTCTCAGATAAGGGTGGCAATATTTCAAGGGTACATAGAGAAACTCCAGATTAGAGATTTGAGATAATAAATCTATGTCCGGAAATGCGTTGCTTCCGATATACAGGGCCTTGAAAAAATTCAAAAATTAATATGGTAGTCAAGTGTTTTTTGAAGTTCAGGTGAAGACAACGATACTCAAACCTCTTGCCAGTTGCGGTATTAATTTTGTTTTCGTTGTCGCCATGACAATATTCATTGTTCACTACGTTTTTATTGTCACCTGAAGTTTTTCGATAATGAGCTCTTTGAAAGACATCCAAATGGATTTTTTTTTCGCGGAAACGACGCGTCGGAGAAGAAAAAAACAAGAGAGCGTTTCTTTTCCAAATTGATTGGGAATGTGAAAAATGATTCCAATATTTGGAAAAACCAGTGGCGTGCTACATTTTTCTCTTAAAACTAAGTGAGAAAAACCGAAAGTCCGGTCCTGGAAATTTTTAGAAGAGTCGGATTGGCACATAAATATGACCAATACTTTGCTTGACATACTCTGGAAATTTTAAGTAAATCGATCAACGCGTTTTCAAAATACAGACAAAACATATTAATTTTTGAATTTTTCAAGGCCCTGTATATCGGAAGCAACGCATTTCCGGACATAGATTTATTATCTCAAATCTCTAATCTGGAGTTTCTCTATGTACCCTTGAAATATTGCCACCCTTATCTGAGACACCCTGTATATCTATAATATAACATGCACATATAATAATGTGTTTGAGTCTTTCGGCAGTGCAGCACAAGACTCTTTCGTTCTAATTTTTCTGAGATCGATTGACATGTATTTTACAAGCACGTTTGTATTTATGACACTAACATTTTGTATATGCACTAGTAATTGACTAATCGATAATCGAAATAATCGATTACGTCCGTCACTAATGTTCATTTATTTATTGCGTTATAAGCTCGAGCCATAAATTACCATATTCTGTTAAAAATTGATTTTCAGTCATTGTTGTTGATGACATTCGGTACAATCGTTTGCATTATGAAATAGTCTACGCTCACAATAAATTTCAAATTTCTACCTAAAAAAAATTGTAAACTCAAGGTTAAGGTTGTTGTGATAAAATCAAGGCGATGGGATGTCTTGACGGCGATCAATTTTCTAAAAAAATAAGACCTTTTGAATTGTATCTATAAAGCAGTCGTGTATTTTCCCACCTGCCTTTCAAATTGCGGATAATCTTCCAGAAAAATAACATTTTGAAGTATTTCATCATCTTGAACTACTTACTAGACAGGTTTGAGGTAGGTATGAAAACGTTAGGTAGTCAGAAAACGTGTGGGATCAAGTGCCGAAAAGGTTCTTTTTTTGGTTTTGTTGTGGTAATGTAAAATCACTTTACTATGTCTGGTTGGTCAATACGACTGTTTCTTCTGCTTGTTTTAACTGGTCTATGGTGTACAAGTCCATCAGGACTGAGTTCATTTTCGATGCTGCTTCCGTTCCTATTTGGTTACCAAATCTCCCTTATTTCTGACTATCCTTTCTACCCGGGTATCTCTTCTTTGGGAATGGAAGGTGATTAATTACTTAAATTGTATTGGTCTTCTTTGAACTTTTCGTTGCTCGTTGATTTTTGCCTTAATGACGATTTCCCATCTACCATTTTGACACAATCGTATACCAAAAAAAGTCGTTTTTGAAGAATCACTTTGCTCAATGAAGGCTCAATTCTTGTTTACTGGTGAGTATGCTCTTATTGGGCCCTTCTAGGAGGTGGTGGGATGAACAAAAACAACTCAGTTGGTACATCATATAATAATCGGCTTTTGTACTCAATTGTGTTAAATATTTTTTTAAATTAATTTAAAAATGATTTTTTTAAAATTTTAAATTAAGTAACGTTATCATCTATTGATGAATTTTAATTTTGACTACCGAATCAGTTTTGTGGATAGCCTTGATAAAGCTCACACAATGGTGGGCAAAACATTTTATTAACTCATTTTCTGCCTTACTCTTCACGTTCAGGTCAATTAAACCCTCTCCCTTATCAATCAAGTTAAATTTATCAACCACTTGAATAATATCTAACCACACCTAATGTCTATTAAATGAAAAACTTGTCAAGAAATGAATATTTTGATTTGTCACTTCTTTAAAATCAAGAAACCATCCTTTTGAAACCTTATATGTACTTCCAACGGTCACTTTCAACTGAGAAATCAATTTTTTTTTCACCAAACTACCTCGAACTTGTTGCAAGCAATGCATTTCTTGTAAAGTGATCAAATAAGTAAAGTACAATCACTTTTCACTAGTGGTAGGTACCCCTACAGCATTGCGCAACTGAAAAAATAATTTCCGCAATTTTTCTACGCTTAAACGTACACTCAATGAAAGGATGTAATTAACATTCAAGAATGTATGTGTACATTTTTTTTCACGATTTAATTTGTTCATTACTAATGAAATAACGTTATTCGATTGTTATATTACGTTCTTTAGTTGAATATATAAACAGTTTCGTGTCAATTACGGTTCTTGCAGAGGTCATGCTAATAGTTCACGACCGTCTCTTAAACGAAATACATTTTTACATAAAAATTAAATTTAGCATAATGGATTATTTTAACATAATCTTTGATACGACAGATGCGGTACCATATTGACAAAATACGTCATAAGCTTTTTCAACAGCAATGTATATGAATATTTGACACGCTTTTATAATTAACGAAGTTTTATTCTTCTTTAATTCTTAATGGTAATTACCTGATAAAAATTTCAACTAGGAACTCTTTATCCATTAATCAAAGTCTACCATTTTTTTTAATTATTGAAAAAATAAACGCGTTTTTTTTTTAAGTTTTGAACTTTAATTCCGTATTACACGTAATTACACCTTCTATTCAATAGACGTAATTTCCCACAGATATTTATTTTTAATGTATAAAGTATCTTAGGTATCTCAAAAAGTTAATTTTCGCGTTAATTGTTAAAGGTGTCCCGCAAAAAGAGTTACGAAACTTAAGTACCGAGAGTATCGCAATGCAATATTAGCTAGAAATGTCTAATTACCCGACTTTCACTAAGAAATTACATGTTATATGCGCAAATTAACCGATATTTCTGTAACAATACCTTGGATTGCTTTCACTTCTGGCATTTGATTCTATAATATTTATGGTGTACCGGAAATTAGTAACCTACTCTGAAATGAACTTCTGGTGTATCCTCAGTACTCAGGACTAAGTTCCTTGATTTTATATTTATTTTCGACAACTTCAACTTATAAGAAGAAACAATTTTTTTAACAAAACTGAGTCGTACGAGGATATATTGAAAAATTCTTAGCCTACTATACCCAAACCCCCAAAACTTAAAAAAAAAAAAACAACTAATGTAACCCCCTACCTATAATTATTTTTTTCCTCAATTTCCATACCACTTAAAAAAAAAAAACAAAAAACTTGTTTTTTTTTTAACACAACAAACAACCCCCCATTCCACCAATTTCTACTTCCTATTACAGCCTTCCCTCTTCCCTTTTTCATCCTCATTTTTTCTTTTCTTTTTCTCTTTTTTTTTTTTTCATTTTTAACTTTTAATTTTTAAATTTTCAATTTTTCTATTTTTTAATTCTTAACTTTTTTTCTTTTAAATTTTCCTTTTTCAACTTTTTTTAATTTATAAATTTTTTCTTTTTTTTTTTTTATTTTTATTTTTATTTTTTTTTTTTTTCTCTCTTTACTCCAAAAAAACCAAAACAACTTTTTCCTTCTCTTTTCTTTTCCCTTTTCTTTTTTTTTTTCTAATTTTTTCTTTTTCCTACCCCCCCCTTCTTTTCCTCCACCCCCCTTCCCTAACATTTCCTTTCTATTAGAATTTTTTTTATTTTCTTTTAAAATTTTATGAATCTTCTCGTTTTTTTGTCTGTAAATTTCTTTCCCACCCTAGAACCAAACAAAATTTCAATGTCAAAATATTTTATTACTCAACATATTCTCCTCTTAATTGGATACATTTATTACAGCGAACCTGCAACGTCTCTAGACCTTTCAAAAAAATGTTTCTTCTTGCTCTGCAAACCAGACCTCCACAGCTTCTATTACCTCCTTGTTGGAAGAAAATGTACGACCTTTTAAACTTTTTTCAGTTGAGGAAAGAGGTGATAGTCGGACGGAGCCAAATCGGGTGAATAAGGGGGTGTTCTAGTAATTCAAACCCTAAATCACGAATTTTTGCATGGCAACATGAGATTTGTGTGCAGGGGCGTTGTCCTGCAAAAACAAAACACCTTTGGATAGCTTTCCGCGTCTTTTCTCTTTAATATTTTCCCGTAGAGTGGTCAGTAATGTCGAATAGTAATCTCCAGTTATTGTTCTACCCTTATCCAAAAATCAATCATGATTACTCCATGGCAATCCCAAAAACTGAAGCAAGAACTTTTCCAGCAGATTTTTGGACACGAAACTTCTTAGGTCTTGGAGAACCAGAGTGTCGCCATTCCATCGATTGTTGCTTTGTTTCTGGATCGTAGAAATGTACCCAAGTCTCATCCATAGTAACAATTCGGTTTAAGAAGTCTACATCGTTTTCAAATCGAGCACAGATCGAACGCGATGCTTCTACCCTTGCACGCTTTTGGTCAACATTCAAACATTTGGGGATCCATTTTGCAGCAATTTTCTCATGTCCAAATTGACGTGAACCATATGATGAACGCGTTCGTATGAAATATTCAGTGCTTCAGATATCCGTTTTAGCCCAATTCGACGGTCTGATAAAATCATGTCATGAACTGCATCGATATTTTCGGGGACTGACACAGAAACTGGCCTTCCCGATCGGTCATCATCTTCAATGGAAAATTTACCTCTTTTGAAGCTTGCATTCCAATTTTTGACGGTCGCATACGAAGGACATTGATCACCAAGGGTATTAAGCATATCTTCGTAAATCTGCTTACCTCTTAACCCTTTTAAATACAGGTACTTGATGATGGCTCGATACTCCAATTTTTCGATTTTCACAATTTCGGTGGACATCTTTTTCATTTAATTTATTGCGTGACTCTGGTTTACTTTTTTGACGTCAAACTTTACACTGACACTTCTAATAAGTTATTGTTCGTTGCTATGGTAACGCAATATTTTGTTTATGCAAGGAACTGGTCTAGGCTAACTAGATATCAATACATCCTCGTAAATAAAATATAAATCAAAATTGATCTTTTAAACCCCAAAATTTTAACTAGAACCTATCTAAAACTTCATTTGTAAATGGAAGACTCTTAGTGCTCCACACTAAAACAAACTATGGCTGTCAATTTCTATATCGAACATGAAGCACCTAGTGGTCCTTTTAGATCAAAATTAGCGTATTATTTAAAACCTCCAATTTGAGGAACCGATTCAACACCCTCACAAATAGATGTAATTAGTCATTAGTTCTTGGGATTGATTGACTCGTTTACTTATCAACGAGTTATTTTACTTTCTAATTATTTCTGCAAGAAAAATAACGGATGTATTATAAGTGTGTGACGATGGGATCTATGATAGAAAGAGGAAATGAGCGCCGCAGACGATGACCACCTACAAAAACATTAATCATTCATTTTCTCAATTAATTACGTATTAATTGTATGATGTCTTAAAAGTTAAATTTTATCAATATTAATTTTGAATTGCGTGTACGATATTGTTACGCCACTGGAGTTACGAGAATAAGTTACAATGATTGCGGTATACTAGAACCCCATATCCTGATCGTTCGATTATCTTATAGAATTTATTCGAGAAGTATAAAAGCGAGTCATGCATTTATTCATCAGTTCGAAGTTAATTTAATGCGAGTGGATATAAATTGTAACGGGTAATGGAATAGTAATTGTAATATCTAAATTGTATTTGTACGTGTTAAATAAATAATCTCTTAATACCGTAAGAGGTAATTCGATCATGACTGTTTATTAATCTCGCGGTTGTGAATGCGGAACATTAAGATTTGTTACAATATTTTTTGTCGATACGTCTTTAACCAACACAAATGAGCTCGATGGTTTGCACACGCGAGAACATGCCACGTATAATTGTCGGTGTTCAAAACATGGTGAACTTGAATTGACGTGAAGTGTTTGTTGCCGAATAATTTGTTGTTCTTTTTACTTTACATCTTATGAAATAAGACGAATTAGAGTTAGTACGTTACAATGAAGCAAAAAAAAATTATGTCCGATCGCCGGCCGTCCGTTCGTATATGTAAACAAGATATCAAGGAAACCCGTCAGATTTTATAAAACTTTGTACATAACCTTATTTATACATCCGCAGATCTGATTAAATTTTGGGCATAATCTACGTAACCAAAAGGGCCGTTAACCTTCACAGATTATCGAATTTTTGAAATATTAGGAAAACTATTTATTTACACATTTTTGTTTGAAATAAAAGTTGTTTGTAATTTAATTTATTTCCAACTTTTGTTTAAACTATTTTTTTATCCGATAAGTATTACTGAGATATAACAATCACGTGACACTAATTATTGAAACAATATCTCCACCAAGATCAATTATACAAAAAAAGCTGATGGAAATTCTATTGTCTTAAGGAACACTGGTTTATATCTTTGATTGTTCTGTTCAACGTCTCTTGTCGCGCTGTAACTGTCAGCATAATGGGGTCGTAAATGATTTTTTGTTCCTAAGCCATTAGTGGGACATTGTGAGTAACAATCGCTGCCATTTCTGCAAAGATCCTCGATATGCATTCTGTACGAATTCGATGCAGTATAGTCAGTCATTGAATCTGTCTGCTCGTCCCGGAAAAGTTATAGTCAAGCTTCTTAACTATAGCGAATAGTAGACGAATTTGTATTGCTGTACAGTCTAATGCTGCTTCAGTAAGCATATCGTTCTAGTGCCTGTCGTCTTCGATCTAGCCGAATGCATCTTTATATGTTAGATACTGTTGCTCATTCACTTTGTGTATATCTTGAAATGAGAATGTGCAGGTGATTTGACTAAGCCGGGGCAAGCATCAATTAGAGTGCCTTGCTTGCGGGGCATCCATTTTTTTGTTTGGTTTCATGTGAAAAAGCTTGTGGTACTTAGGAATAGAGTAGTTGAAAGAAACGATTGCACAATTCCAAAGTATGCTTTTGGTGGATTTATGGCACGCTGGATTTCATTACTGTTTCGTTGGTGAAAAATATGCGCTGGTATCATAACACATTACAACACGTGGCATATGGTCAGATAGGTCACTGATACAAAACCACTCCACTGATGCATATACTACGTCCCCTTTCAACACAACACAGCAGACAAATGTGTTTCCAGTTTAAAGAATTACAACAAATATTAAGATTTTTTGAAATTTGAACTTCTTTTCAATGTAGGCATTTTTTAAGTTGTAATCATTGTAGGTTATGACTCATTAAATACCTTCTTGTTTTTTTAATTTTATGATGTCAGATTCGATATGTACAGGGTGTCCTATTTTGGATGTAATTTATACAAGGTTCGATACCTGCTATAAGAAGTACCGGGTGTCCTATTTTCGATGTAATTGGGGGGTTTCAGGTATTTCGCGAATTGATAGGGAAAACCGTGGTCGTGATCCTTGGCTCGATTTTTGAGACAAATTCAATGGTCTAAACAGCACTTCGATATCTCGACTCGTTTGAGAGATATAGAGTGTTTTGCGTTTTATGCCGTTTTCTTTAAAGCTTCATAACTTTTTTGTTTGTGAATATTTTTTATTTTAACCAAAACATTTTTGTGCATTTTTTATATGCACTTAATCAATAAAATCTGAAAAATAGAAGCTATTTAATCAGATAACACCTACTACGATTTCCATTAAAAAAAAATTATTCAAACGCTCATGATATTTTGGGTAACATTCGAATTCTATCCAAAAATGTCTAAAAGATATGGTCGTGGAGCAGTATAACATTGAAAAATGAACGTTTTCAGTTTTTACAAAACATTTTTCAAAAAAATTGATAAGGGCTTAATATTCTACTTGGTATTCCCCTATTTTATCAAATCCCTTTATATGTCTCTGTTTTCATTGTTTGCTCATCTCACTTTCAATTTATCTTTTGTTTTATTTACTTTCTAATACGTGCATTTTTGAAATGATCTAAAATAAATTCCAAATTGTCCCGATACTTTCAAATGAACCCTATACATTACCCATGGTTATTATCTCTACAACGCCGACAAATTGGATAACGTGTCGATTAAGCTATTTAGGTTTAACAAAAAACACTCCTGTATATTCTCTTACGATAACATTCCCACGAGAAAACGCATCGGCAGCAAAATCTGCAACGATAAATTTGAAAAGGAAATGGTTGACCTTTTCGAAACTTCAAGGCGCCTTTGTTTAATGATTCGTTAGGCAAATAATACCTACAAATTTCTTTGCTTAAAAATGTTTTCGTAATTTAATCATTAATCTTTTAGTGAAGATTTCCTGACGAAGTTAAATTAGTTACAGACACAATTCAGCAAAAATGTTCATAAAGCTAATAGTTGTAATTTAATGCATTTTACTCGTTACAGTTTCGTATATGTTATGGCTGACGCAACGTTGAAATCATAAACATCATTTGGAGTTGCTGGTTTTTTGTGATTTTTTTTTAAATCTTATTTTACTGCAAATCCAAGGTTAAAATGTCTTAGTTTTATTTTCAAAACAGGACACGAACTATATTCGTGCAAAATAAAGAGCATAAACTTCATTTGTGTCCACCACAACCTGACGAAGTGTAAACCAAAAACTTTTCTTCATGTATTTCAAATTTAACAAAAACAGTAATGTAATTTCAGTTTCAATGAAAGGTGTAACTTCCCACGTAAAACCTTGACGGTAGTGTTGAACTAAAAATTCAATACATACACCTAAACTTTGTACTATACAGTGATCTAAATTTGTGGTGTTTAATAATTAAATGATTTTTTGATTACTTGATATAGCCCCAGTTATTAGATATGGTACATCAATAGCCATAACAAAATTAATATGTAGCAAATTTGAAAATGTTATTGTAATAGTTCAATGTTTGAGAAAATTTTACTACATATATGATGTTTCTTAAACACAATGCTTATCTATAATTTTTTATGGTGCTACGTCATTTGTTACCTTCATATCCAACAAATTTGAACTGAAATTTATATAACTATGTTCACATATTTTTCTTTAATTTAAATAAAAATTTATATTTTTAAAATCCAACCATTCAAATTATAACGAAATTGACCTTTAAACTGTGAAAAATTTCTCGTAAGGTAGCTTAGAGCAATTTAGGGCATATGTTTGTTATGTAAGAAGATAAATAGCTGTCTTTAACATACTGGGTAGGACTGAAATTTTTTTGAACCATGACTGAAAACAGTCGTTATCGTTTAAGTTATTTAATGGTTTTTTGAGCGATATATTCTGAATCGTACTTATTTCCAAACTTTCAACTAAAACAAACACGTCATCGAAATATTCCCAAATCTTTTTAATATCCTATTGTTTTAAAATATAGTATTCCCATGAGGTTACCTGCTGCATAATTATATAAATTGATTATGGATACGTTATGTATGTGTCTTATCAACATGTTTTTTTTTTTGAACTCGCGTCGATAAACACGTTTAGTTAAAATTACACTTAACGTCTACACAGGGTGTACCAGAAATTGTTTTTCTTATTTCGTGTAATATGAAGTTTTGGAAAAAATTCGAAAACAAATCATTGGTAACGATTTGCACTATTTTGTGTAGTTGTCAGCCCTCTAGTTGTAGATATTCTTTTGTAAATATAGATACACTAAAGGGCGTTTGATGCTGATGATAAAATTAACAGAATGAAACAAGGCGAAGCCATAGCCAATTTGGATCACCATTTTCCTGGATAATCGTTGATGGGCCTAGAACTCCTCCTAGATTAGCCCAAACTTTCTTTTGATTTAATGGACATATAAAGTCAGTGGTTTTTAGAAGAATGTCAGAAGTTAATTCAAGAGGATTTTGCAAATGTAAAAAAGACGTATCGTAGAGGGGCTCTACAATTACCCGGAACAACTAGACATCAGCTTTAAATTCCAATAAACTTTGTTAATATTAAGGTTACTTTGATATTTGGTTGTTATTGTTCATTTTTAGAACTCATGGTTTAAACTAATTTACTTTGACAGAAAAAAATTAAATTCTAATTTTTTTAAAAGCTTTTAACATCTCAATAAAACACAGGTTTAGCGTATGGTTTTTTTTCAACATAGTTTCCTTCGAGGGCTACACACTTAGTCCAACGGTTTTTCAATTTCTTTAAGTTGCCCGAAAAATATTCTTTTAGTAACTCGTCAAAATAGGCCTCGGTTGCAGCAATAACCTTCTCCTTTGATGTGAATTTTTTGCCTGCGAGTGTTTTCTTCAAGTACGGGAACAAAAAAATCGCGTAGGGCCAGATTTGGTGAGTATGGTGGATGGGGAAGCAATCCATATCGTAATTGTACTAATTTAGAGGTCGCAATTCGGGCGTTATCCTGATAGATCATCACTTTCGTACGTGCTAAATGCGGCCGTTTTTTTTAATTCGACATCAAAACAGGTTAATAAATCGTCATAGTATTGATCAGTTATTTTTTACCTCTTTCCTAATCTATATAAATCTAGGTGATTGTGTGTCTGTCTGTCTGTTACTTATGGCCTCCCAAACGGAGCATCCCCCAGGATTGTAAATTTTACGAGGAGTAACATAGATTAGGTCCTATACGTGTCCCTGGCCTCTCTTGAAGGGAACTACAAGCGAAAGTAGACCTACATGGGCCTGCGAACCCATGCAACGCCGGGTTTTAATGCGAGTAGTCACTATTAATTATGCCTTTAGAGTCCCAAAAAATATTCGTGACTTTATTTACCGAGTGACCAACTTTGGCCTTTTTTAGTGCAGTTTCGCCGGTAAAATTTACTGTTTTGACTGTTCTTTGGTCTCTGTAGTTTAGTGGTGTATCCAGGTTTCGTCAACAGTCACATATCGGCTTAAAAACTAGACCGGATTACGTTGTAATATGGCCAAACATTGCTTTGAAGGTCGAACACTAGTTTTCATTTGGTTCACTGTGAGTAATCGCGGCATCCATTTTGCCGAAACCGTTTTCATATGCAAATGTTCATGTAAAATAATGTGCATCCATTCGATTGAGAAGCCTACAGTATCAACTCGCGCACTTTCAATCATCGGGTAGCTATTACTAGATTATGAATTTCTTGAACGATTTCCTTGGTAGTGACCGTTTATGAGGGTCAGGGGTGTTCACCATCATCAGTGCTTATATGAGCAGTTTTAAATGAATTAAACCATTTCATGCGACGGAGCACATTCGCTCTAATATTTCTGTAGCTTTTTCTCAGTTTCTTTCATAGTTTATCCAGTAAGACCAGTAATTCACGTTTGTAGTCTATGGTAACGTTTTCCTTCTGCCGGTATAAGGGCCATCTAGCGGAAAGTCACACTACCATCAAACAGTCCTCGTATGCCAAGTGAATCCCGTATTCTTAATCTTAACGGTTTTGTGCATTTAAGTGCATAATATTAAGGGAAAAAGATTTTCTTTAAATTAATAATGTGTTGCGACATCTAGTTTGTTTGAAAAGTGATGCATAAGAGATCACTTTTCGAAAGTGTTAGCTAGCACGCAACACCTTATTTGTCGTATATGATTTGCTCTCATGTGGGTAATAAGTCGACATATTGTACTATAGTGAACTGACACTTGAGTTCTCCCACTCTTGAAGAGTCCCAAAAGGACGAAAAGGTGTCGAGTGGTTGTTGGTATTTGTTTGCTATTAAACAGACAGACAGACAGAGATTTCAAGAAATTAGAATAATTAGATAAAAAATAAAATTTTCTCATATGAATTTAGATTTTCGTCTAATTATGTTAATTTATACAGGAATGTAATTTATTGTTGTAACTGTTATAGAAGTTTGGATACAAATATTTTTAAGCACCAAATATGCTTGAACATACTACGTGTATCGAATTCGTAGATAGAAAATGTACCAAACTTGTACGGCTTATTCTTTCAATTTTTTTACTTAATCGTGTTAAGGGATGAAAAAAATCAACAAAAAATATAGTCGAACTCATTCAATCCCGAAAGACGTTTTTTTTTTAACTATTATTGCGAGTGTTTAATGGTTTTGGTGAATTTTACACTTATAATAGAAATTAGTACCTCCTGACGGCACTTTGGAGTAACAATTAAATTTTTAAATTCAAAAGTTTAATTAAACACTGAATCTTTGCCCAATTGTTTTGAAGCGTTAAATGAAATATAAACAATTCTGTAAGATACGAAATCAAAAAGTATGTCCCCATTTTTATTTATACAATAAGTTAAAGTGTGTTTATCCTTCTGCCATTGAATTTGTTTATCGAAACACACTTGTTTTTCATATTTATTAATAGTAAAAAAAACCGAAGTTCAACTTTCCTAAAAAATACCTTCACACAATTCACTGTCCGAAATATTCAAAATTAATTATTGAAATCTAGGGAAAACAGTAATATCTTTTTTTCTCCAAACTTTTACAGTAATCGCCTAAAATAAAATTAACTTACCTATATATTCTATAAATTATTTAATTTTCAAGAAATTAAGTATGTTTTAGAATTTTCTCTAAACATGCCATAATTTACAGTTTAATAATCGCTTAAGATACATGCCAAGCTCGTTTCTGAAAAAAGAAAAATCGCGAGAACAATCGTATTCATAGAACCTGCTAACTGACTCGCAACCATCGAAGAAATGTTTTAAGAATTGCTTATTTTAAACATGGTGTTTAAACGTCTTCTTTGAAATTTTATTATTATTTTATATATTTTTTTAAGCTAAAAACTGTATGAAAAATCGGGATGATTAAGTTTTTTTTTGGTTTTATGATGTTGCTGAAAGTATTATTATTATTATTGTTACTTATACTGTTTTAGTATTATTATTATAATTATTACATATGTTTTTCGTCGACCTGTTCCACGTTTACCCTCTATCTTGCCTTAGATTATTGTTTGTAGTAAACGGTATTTATTATTCTGCATAATATATCCCAGGTATTGTAACATTCTTTTTACGTTGTTGATTACTTCTGTTTGTTTCTGCAAACGTCTCAACACTTCCACACTTATCAGTCAGGTCCACGGTATCTTTAGGATCCTTTTGTAGGGCCAAATCTCGAATGCTTTTAGTTTCTTACACATTGTTTCTGTTAATATTCAAGCCTTTAGACCATATACCAAAATGCTAAAAACATATTTTGATGGATACTTTTAAATTCCTGCTTGTCAGCATTTTCCCCATTTTCTGGAAAGAGCCCCTTGTACGATTCTACTGCGAATTTTCTGGGTGTAGTCCTAGTCGTCATTAGCATAAGATGATACTTTCTGAACATTATCGTTCCCAATTTTCAGGGCATTTTGAACATGGGTTCGGTCTTTACTAATGAGTATCCATTTCGTCACGAATTTCTTTGGTAATGTTATGAATGTTGATCTCAACTAGTCGTCTGGAATTATTCCAGTTTTGTGTACGTTACTAGTACTGAGAGGCGTCGTTCATCCTTCAACACTTTTAATACTTTTATTTGAATTTAGTCCGACCCTGTTGTTTTATCATTCTTTGCCAGTTTAAGAGAATTTTCAACTATTCCCAGTGATTTTGGAGACGTATGTGGGTACTGTTTGTGATTCTGCAATTATCACTGGCTACTGTTTTATTCTGTTGGCAGGAATTCGATATATTTCGTTAAAAATGCACTTAGATTTTTCGCAATGTTGAAGAGTTCATAGCCGGTATCCGAGTTACTACGTATAGTTACTACAGATTTCTACAAATAATTTGTTTATAATTACCCTGGTAATTAAATTTAACTGACTGAAATAGTGATTTGGATCACTAGTCCAGAAAATGATATTTTGCGAGTGTGAGTGATATTGCCTAGCCGAGGCGAAGCAACACGAGCACTCGCAAGACATTTTCTGGACGTGTAATACACAAAATTTTTATGCCGACAAACTTCAAAATATTTATAAAATTATTCTTAATTTAATTCATTGCTGGGGATTTATTTTTTTGGTTGGTACCCACTTGTCTTTGCATAACTACTTAATTTTCAAATTTAAAATCAAAGTGACATTTTCGGTGTAATTTTACCAAATGTTACTTTTGTAAGGTCTAGGCCGGGAATTTAATGTTCCCGGCCGATTTTGAATCCTACAAAACTGTCAATAATGACCGGAGGCATGAAAAAAAAATTATTAAATTATATCACCGCCCACTATTAATCAAAAGAAGTCAAAACCTAGTAGGTACGATAACAACCAATGTTCTCATAGAAATCATCAAACAATATTACTAAAGCAAACTCGATATAATTTTTGTGTAAATAAATTCCGAAATCTTTTACATTAAAAAAAATAAATATAGTATCAAATATATTTTGGCTCTCCCTTTAAGAGGGTAAGCGATAAAAGGAATTGCGAAAATTATTTGCACTGTATAAAATTTTGGGACGACAACACATTCTATTGGATTTTAGGTTTAGTTTGCATGGAGGTCAATTCATTCGAGTAATGCTGACTTTATCTGACAATTCCGTAACAACATTTATCACACCAGGCACTATAAACTTTGGACCATGAAATGGTATTAGACATGATTGAGAGTTATCTTTCCACAACGACTAAATATGTACCAGCTTATACTTATACCCTTAAACCGTCATTTTCAACATTGACTACAACGTTCAGGTCATATTACTCAGGTTCTCATCCATCTGGTGATTGTAGCTTCGTTTGGATTCATTACTGAATAACAATTTGCGCCATTCTCTCATTCGTCGATGGAAATGCTGTCTCGCAAGTCTTAGTTCTATGGTCTTGATGAAAACTAATGCAAGCATAAAATTATGCCCTCGTATAAAGCGGAACCACGTCTTCTCCAGTGGGACCCGATTTTCTTGTAATAAGTACTTTTAGAGTTTTTTTTCAATTATTAAGCTTTGGTAGTTTCACTCAAGATGATGCTTGTAGCAGAGACTGTACATTCTTGAAGAACGAGAACAATATACGATTATTATAGTTTGTTTCCAACGCCCATATTTGTTCATTCTATTTTGGTAGTAAATACATCAGATGTCAGCCAAAGTTAAAGTTAAAACATCTCAACTAAGTTTTTTATTTTGACTTGATAATTTTTGCGACATTCGAATTTCGTCATTGAGTGGAAACACAACACCTGTACTTATTTTATAATTTTAAACCTACCTGACCACGAGTATTCAGTATAATCGTATTTGCAGTATTAAATGTATCTAATAAATGATAATCCTTTTTTTTATTAATTTATTCATTAATGCTGCACGCCGTTATTCGCCGCTATTTTCATTAAGGAGTCATTATTACTTACTCCCTCATTTATAGTAATGGCAACGTTTAAAATTATTATTAACTTCCTTCGTGCACAAATTCTCATTAATATGCGAGGAAGTCGTTGGAATTAATTTCTCTAGTTCATCTGTGATAGATTGTGGAGACGACGGTAATTGCCACTTCCCCGATCGTTTCCTTATTTTAATTGTGAAGTGTTTTCTAATACTTGGTAAATTTTCGTGGAATGGTTTTTTACCGTCTGTATGAATTTGCTTTATTCGATGACATAAAATTGCACAATAGGTATTAAAAAAAAAAAACAAGACCACTTTAAGAAATATCTAGGTCGAATCCTTGGATGCAAAACTTTTGTTTTATTTATCTTGCTTTTAAAAGAAAATTATGTACTCGACCTTTTCTCACACTATTTATGAAATGAAAAAATGTGTAGAATCTTTTCGATCAGTTTGATGTAAATCAGTAACAATAACAGAAGCAACAGCTGTAACAAACGTCACGATACTCCATGTAAATATTCCAAATCGTGACCTCAATTCGAGCCGTTGATTTGATAGTCAAACATTTATTGCATAATTGAATTTATAACGTTATAGTTCAGTGAACCGATCTTTCTCTCTCTCCTACAACTTTCAATTCCATCTTTGAACGTATGATCTGTATAATAACAACAAACCATTATCGTAACGAGATCCTTACTGGTGCAATTCAATTATCGTCATTAAACTGGACGATTACGGATTTTCCTAATGGAAACAACATTTGTTCCTTTGTTGTGTTTGGCGTCGGTTTAAAGAACACTTTATTTTTTTTTATTACAAAATGCGTTATGGTCTTGTTATTCTTAAAATATACCAATTTCAGGGTTACACTAAAAAAGTTCTATTTTTGGGCTTCATATTTGGTAGTTGTCCAACTCAGCGATGCATTCTTTTTCGGGTGTTTACTATAGGCTAAAGTTCGTTAACCACACAACTTGGTCAAATAAAAATCAAGTCAAATGAAGATGTTTTTTTTAAGGGGGGATCTCAACTGAAAAAATGGTTTTTTTAAATTCCCGGGCGTTATCGGAAAGTTATCGTTGCACTTCCTGTAATGATTACAATCCTTGTAATTTTAATGTTGGTTTCTTATTATTAGATCCTCAGTTGATATTTATTTAATATCTTATCTATCAAAGATAATTCAGAATCTGCCACAGATTACGTGGAAATACGTTATTAGGGTGAGTATTGGTAGAACCATGTTTAAGTCCACATGATTTTATCATACCTACCTCTTTTTGGAGACAAAGGATAGAGATCCATTGTCTTATAATATGGATTAAACGGGGTATGGTTGGAAAGGGTTTGACCCTGAGGAAGACTTTTGTGATGAACATTTTAGTTTGTTTCTTTTATCATTTTTTCTTGTGCACTTGCAAATGATTTCCAGTATTTGGCAACAGTTTGGTCCTTTTTGATCGAGGTGCATATACAGCTACTAACTTTCCCAGCCGTTTACGGTTCAGCTATTCACATTGACAATGGGGTTTATTTACAGTTATTATCAAAGCTGTTACTTTATTGTTTGTTGATAGTTTATTTTAAAATGCTGACGTATTTTTTCTGTTTTCAGACGTTTGGAGTGGGTACATTATGATTGTAACAAGGCATAACAAACATTAATTCAAGCAACAACATTATTTCACCTTCATCTCTGAGCGATCTCTGAGTGAAATGTTTTGAGTTTTTACCTCTTTATAAATGTCATCAGTCTTTCAAGTTTCAAAATCTTCTTGGGGGTGTATTTTTTTAGTGTATTATTTATCTTCCTTTTAATTTACCATCGCATTACCATTATTTTCCCTATCCGAACTTTTCTCATTTTTCTTACCCGAAGTGATATTATTCGAGAGTTCTGCTGTTGATGAATCTTGGTAACTTTTTTTATATCTTCATTGGATCCCGTGTTCCTCATCCAAAATAGAAATAGACATAATGTCCCAGTAAGAAATAGCATTACTTGTTGTTTTTGTCGTTTGGTATTTATTAAATAATTTGTATGGGGTTCATCAGTGAATACCTTATTCACGTTTTCTTCATACGTACAGTCATTCATTTGCCTTGAAAAGTCAAGCGTTATTATATTGTTTTTATTTTCTTTGAAATTTCTTGCAGTTAAAATTAAAGTCAAGTCGGTCAAGTATAGATTTCCATCAATTTTCATGCAACAATTTAAAGTGAAAGTAACTTTCACAAAATGAATTTTCACACTATGTCAACCCCTACAAAAAGTCTACTTTCATACGTACAAGTGGAAAAAACATTTTTCCACGTGGATGTCACGTTTGATCTCATGAATAAAATGTTGAATGGAGATTTCATTGTGGTGAAAATTTTTTTGTGTTGGTATGAGACAATAATAGACGTGGATTCACCAAGGTAATGGAGAAAGCCGGCAAGACTAGACAAGGCGGTAAGGTTATGCACCCAGCAATTATTCTTGCAGATCTCAGGATAAGATTGTTACTATATGTTTTAAAAGGGGTTTACCTACCTTATTGATACTTCAATGAATATTCTGAATGACTGAATTACGTTTGAGCCCGGATATCTTCTGGTATTACAGAGGGTATTACTTATCACATGTCATTGTACCTATTATACAGGTTTATACTGATCTTCTGGGGCACCATACATAACACTTACATCACAATACAATATTTAAAATGTACCATACGAATAAATAAATAAATAATGGTAATATTGAAATCCAGTTTCGTATACGAAAAATTTGGAAAAAATACTGGATCAGATTAATTTTAAGAAAATAGATGACGTGTAAGCGATAACAATTCAGAAGTCTTTGTGAGTAAGGGGGGGGCTTGGAATTATGTATCAGAATATATGTAAAGCACTGTGTATAATTTTTCTAGATAACACACTTAATTTTCTTGAGGACACTTATTGAGCTACCCACATTGGAAAAGGCTTATCTTCACCTTCAAGAACCTTCGAAAGAGAATTTCAGGAAGGTCTCGTGTTCCACTTATTTATTAAACTTTTTATTTTGATGTTAAAACTATTAATAGAATGAATTTGTTACTTTATTATATTAAGAAATACATTTTATTTGAATTTAAATTTGGCATATTATCCATGAAAAAAGATCGCACGGGATTGCACAAGATCAATTAGGAGAAAGAATGAGAAACAAATTTAACATAATTTTTCAGTAGGCACTCATTTGGAATACTGATTAAGAGAAAACAAATTTGCTTCTGTTTTTTTAATTATACATCATAATTTGAACTCAAATGTAATTAGGGCTATAAATTACGAACACGGACCATCAGGATTGGATGACTTCCTTCTTGTTGAATAATTTTGATGTTTATTTTTTGCCGGAAAAGAAAAGGATTTCCCCCTTTCTACGCGGACTCTTCTGATTGTGGATGATTAGAGTAACAACTTCGATTTTAGTTTTTGGTGACGTTTCGCATTGTGGGCCAATGCTTTCTCGGGCCATAAACTCAATTTCATTATTAGCACTGGCCGGATGAAACATTGGCTCACAATACGAAACGTCGCCAAAAACTAAAATCGAAGTTGTTACTCTAATCATCTTCAATCAGAAGGATCCGCTTAGAAAGGAGGAAATCCTTTTTTTTTCCGGCAAAAATAACATCAAAATTACTCAATCAGAGGGTAGTTTTCAACATTTCACCGAACATAGTTACATCAATGTGAACCGTATTGCATTTTAAGTAAAGTGGGTCTAAAAATTTTTCAAGTTTAATTTTTGAAGTTCGGCTTTCACGATCGGAAAACTGTCATCCAAATCGATGTTGTTACTCTAATCATCCTCAATCAGAAGGGTCCGCTTAAAAGGAGGAAATCTTTTTTTTTTTGGCAAAAAATTAACATCAAAATTGATGTAATTATTAATTCGGTCAAGTGGTTACTAAGATATAAAAATGTAATTTAATCATAGTTATACGCCTATCAAATCAATCAATGGATATTATGGAAGCCATATTTTTATGTACCTTATTTTTACAATTACAGTGGTTTGTAAGATTTTGAAAGTTATTGTCAAAGTATCTAGAAACAAATCAGAATAGCTACAAAACATGTGTCACTTGCTTACTTTGTCAATACTCAATAGAAAAATTAAAACCAACTAAGACAACAAAAGTAGCAAGTAATTAGAACAAGGAAATAAACATTTACTACCGCTCAAATTTAATAAAATAATTAGGCAATTAAAAATTTTTAAAAAAGGGACCATGTTTGTCAATACCCTTTGTTCAAAATCTTTGCAAACTTTTCACTCCACGATGTAGATTTTTCTGAATTAGTCAAAATGGCCCAACTGATTTAGGATGGTGGGATTCTTAGTTTTATTTTACGGATTATTACGGATCAATGGTAATAGTCATTGGACAACTACTGATTACAATTTAGTTCTTATAGGTATTATTTTAGCTGTACTATGAGTTTGAGCGCCCATCTAGAATTTTTCTCGATTTTTCCAACCCTTATTAACCCTAACGCCTTGCGAAACGTGGAGCAAACAAAAAAATGTCATCCAAATCGGAGACAAATACGAAAACAAAAGGTACGTCCATAAGATGTATCTGATACGGAAATATATGTAGGTAGTTCTAATACAATTAGATGAGCGATTAAAAGAATTTTTTTAATTCAGGAAATAAGGAATTTAGACCATACTTTATTTACACACTGTAAATACCCTTTGTTCAAAATCTTTGCAAACTTTTCACTCCACGATGTAGATTTTTCTGAATTAGTCAAAATTGCCCAACTGATTTAGGATGGTGGGATTCTTAGTTTTATTTTACGGATTATTACGGATCAATGGTAATAGTCATTGGACAACTACTGATTACAATTTAGTTCTTATAGGTATTATTTTAGCTGTACTATGAGTTTGAGCGCCCTTCTCGATTTTTCCAACCCTTATTAACCCTAACGCCTTGCGAAACGTGGAGCAAACAAAAAAATGTCATCCAAATCGGAGACAAATACGAAAACAAAAGGTACGTCCATAAGATGTATCTGATACGGAAATATATGTAGGTAGTTCTAATACAATTAGATGAGCGATTAAAAAGAATTTTTTTTAATTCAGGAAATAAGGAATTTAGACCATACTTTATTTACACACTGTAGGTATATGAAATAACGACGAATAGTAGACCTTGGCATTCCGGATGATACCAGTGGAGCAATATTTTTTCGCCTTGACTAAATGAAAACAAATAATGAAGGTAAACTCCAATAAAAAAAATCGTTAACGCGTGTTTAGAATTTTTTTAAATCTTCAAAGCAATAAAAATGTGACTTTGTGATAAAACAGAGTCGGTTCGGATAGAGCAGCAGCTTCTTCGGTAAAAAAAAAAAAAATTTCGCCGAAGTTTGAAGCTTATTTTAGCATAATGGTAAACACAAGGAACCGTGAAAAAGAATTATTTCTAAACATGTCACGATTTATTTAATTTTTAAATCACGATTAATTTTCTTAAAACAATTATAATAAAGTCGTATTTATAAATTAACTGTCCTGAAACCATTCCACAGAACAGAACTTTTTTTTAAAAGCGCAAATATTTTCTTTGAAGTTTCAAAATGTAGATATTTTAAGCTAAATTAAACTCTTTGGAAATAGGTGAATAAGCCAGATTTATTTATGTTACCACATTATATAAAATTATCATTACCGACATAATTAGGTTTTGTAAATGCGACAAGGTGAAAATACTTATTTGGTCTGTTTTACCAGATAATCAGTTGAATCATAAAAATCCTAACGAGTGAGTAAATATTTCAAAAAAAAAAAATACGGTTTATTCAAAATATCTACGCTAAAGATTAAGTTTTATCATTAACCTCATATTTCTTCGTAATCGTCAGTCCTTATTTAAATATTATTTATATTTTGAAGAAGACGATTTTGTAACAATAGGCTTTTTATTGCCAACAAATCTAAAAACTGTACCGAGAGGTAAATGACTACGGCTAAATTTAAATTCGTGACGAAATTATATCATGGTTATATACCTTTTGGCGATTGTCCAAGTATTCGTAAAATCCCCATGCATTTTAAAATTTAAAAGTACGGTTTGTATATAAAAAAGTTTAGTAGAGAAAGCGACGCGCTTGGTAAGCGTTACTTCTTCGTGCCATTTGTGCGTATCGGATTTAAAAATGTTGACCGAACTTTTTGGACAAGTGCCTTTTCACAGTCGAAGATGGAGTGTAGGTGATATATTAAATACGAAGTAAGTTGTATAAAATATAATCAGATTGTACGACTTGGAAAACGAGAAGTCTTTTCGAGCTTAGTCCCCTCGTTGGAAAAGTTAGTTCAATTTTCTCATTGTTTTTCCTAAACCGTGAAGATGCCATCTTGAAGATTTAAAAGAAAACTGTGAGTTCCAGCTACTATTTTCTTAAATTTTTGTGTTAGGTGTGCGAATACAGGACAATGTAAAAATTAAAAAATAGATATTTATGTAACCAGTGATGAAAATTATAATTTTTGTGATAATTATTAAAAACAAAATTTATACTTGTTAATTTACAAAGTCTACAATGTTTAAGCGAATTTTTTACAGATTAATGCGACACAATTAACACGTTTTGCTCATTTTGATAATTAAGTCGACGTTCGAGGGAAATAATGGAGGAATATATTTTTTTATAATTACCTATAAAAAAATACATCTAACTTAAGTTTTTATCATTAGGATTAGACTATAAAATATCAGAGTTCAAGTATTCTGTTAATTGAATTTCCATGTCTTGAACAAACACAGATTTGCATCTCCTTGATTAGTAGTTTCATCTGCAATTTTTAGTTGTCTGTTATTTCCCTCTTAGATTTACCATATGTTCTTATATGTTACATTAAGTTTTCCTGTCTAGGTTTTTTTATAATCGTTTTCTAAAAAGAAATCAGTCTTAGATACGAAGTTCTTGTTCTATTCATTTGAGTAAAAAAAATTAATGTCTTTAACTTTCTTCAGCTTGGGGACTCTGAATCTCGAATATAAAAGGTCTCGTAGTTGTATTTTTCATAAAAGATCATCTAGACATTTTTCAGACTTTTTATATCGATTTTTTTTATTTATTCTTTATTTATTTTGGCAGAAGTTTGAGAATATCTTCGTAAGATGAATTACTCTTTCCATAGATTTTCTGCGAAGCCCATATTTTGAAAAACTATTTTTTTTATATTTCTGTGATCATTCCGAAGAGTTCTAGAGTTCTGTATTTAATTTCATAAACGTTTCTTACGAATTAGGCAAAGAGGTTTATGAAGGTAATTAATTTTGAAGATAGGTAAGTACTTCCTCGTGTTTGTACTTAATTAAATAATTAGTTGTTCCTAGAGGATTGGCACTAAAAACCACTAAATAGCTTTTTCATGTTATATTCATTGTTATAGTCTTCGAAACAAATAATGATTCGCCATTTAAATAATTTTGTCATTGGAATTTTGGTTAGATCTATTGAAATGCTATTCAAAATGGTAAGAACTTAATATCGGTTTCGTACTTTGAGAAACAAGTAACCTAAAAATTTCATCTACAATCTATGTACGATTTTTAAATATCAGTTTGTGTGTTTTGAACATCAAGAGTAATCATTGAACTCGTTAGGTGTTTCTCAGAACACCACAATAATCTATCCTGGAAAATGGGACAGAAATGTTCAAAGTTGATAAACGAAAAACGGCAAGAACGCCACTTATTTTCTTTTTTTCTTTCTTCCTTTCCTATTAAGAAGAAGAATCCCTTTGCGACCCTGCCTTCATGGCGTTAAAATCTTCATGTTTTGTTAATATATTTTCCTTGTTAAATAATTCCTTTGCCTTTGTTATCATAGTTACCGGTATGCGTATATTTTCTAGGAACCAAAGAAGTTGAAGATTGGATCACCAGCGGCTGGGTAGCTGCACTACAATAATCATTTGGTCCGCTTCGGGTACCGCCATTTCAGGTTCTATTTATTATGCCCCAATCTTAAAAAGAAAGAGGTTTCTTGTTTTCATTTAAGTAATAGAGAAAAAAGTAGAAAACTTTTTTCTTTTATAATACAAAAGTTAAACCATAATTTTAACCCAGTTTATCTGGGAGTAACTTTAGATGCGTTTTTAATTTACAAAGATCATTTAAAAAGTCAAACAAAAATGAAAACAAGAAATAATGTCATTCAAAAATTTGCTGGAACAACTTGGGGAGCAGATGCAAAGACACTTCGTACAGCTGCATTGGCATTAGTTTATTCTACAGCAGAATATTGTGCTCCTGTCTGGTTGAATAGTTATCATACAAAAAAAAACCCAGTTGAATTGCACTATGCGTATACTTAGTGGAACCATTAAATCTACTCCTCTCGATTGGCTTCCTGTTCTTTGTAATATTACTCCATCTAACATTCGACGAATAGCTGCGTTAAAAGGAAAATGGGATAAATGCCAACTTAACAAAAAGTTGCCAATTTGGAATGACATTGCCAATCCTCCAGCTTAAACACTTAAACATCTCATTGATGATCCAACAATAGAAGTCCCGGGCTTTGATCAAAAAAGAAAAATTTGATCAAAAGTAAATCGTATAAGAACAGGCCATTGAAAATGCAACTGTATGTTGTTCAAATGTGGTGCGATTTCTAATCCAAATTGTGACTGTGGAAACGAACCAGAGACCGTTACACATATTGTCAATTAACGAAGTTTAAAGGAGGGTTTCCAAATATTCATAATTTAACGGATGAAGCAATATTATGGCTTACGAATCTGAAGGACATCTGAAGTTCAGCAATATTTTGTATTCTGGTCTTGATTATCTGTTTCGCTATTTCTTTAACATACTATTTTTTTCGTCATTGTCGTGACTGGCACTTGGACCGGTCCATTATAATTATGTCGTCATGCAATGGCTATGCTGTTATATTTTATGTTCTTATTTACCTTCTATAATGTTTACACACTTAATTAATATCATTACATGTAAATACTAGGGTGGGTAAGGGTTGGCATGTTTAGGTTTTAGTGGTTTTCCTAAACCTTGAAGTAAATGCTTTGCCAAGACGAACCAATCCACTATTGCACACGGTTTCGTCACCACACTATACAGGTTTATACTGATCTTCTGGGGCACCATACATAACACTTATATCACAATACAATATTTGTATAATGTACCATACGAACCAACAGAAAAACACCAAAAACTGCACCAAAAACTTGACTCGGACACGTGTTTCAACAGCTAAGCTGTTATCATCAGCGATACCGATACTAAAAATAAAAACAACGGGAAGCTTATATATACTATCAGCTTATCACGCATCGTTAACTTAATTGATTCTTAGATAAGCTTAAATAATTCCGAAAATCCTAATGGGCCGTTATCATCATAATTCATAAGCAAATTTCTGTTTTTAAAAATTTCTAAACTTTCATAAGAATCAAGTTCGTTTTTATTATCTACCCTCTTAATTAATTCAATGTCGCCTACTCTATGGCCATTTTCAAGCATATGCATGGCAACACTGGACCTATCTGTGCGATGATATTTGACATGAGCTACGTGCTCTTTAAAACGAGTTTTAATAGGTCTCTTGGTTTGCCCTATATATACTTGGTTACAGTCTTTACAATTAATTTTATATATTCCCGATTTATCACACATTTCTATTGGGTCTTTTGGATTGCCTAAAAGATTTTGCAAGTTGTTATTACTAGAAGTCACTGTTTGATAATCAAATTTTGAAAATATTTTTGAAGACCTTTTGTGTATGTGGGATAATTTGGTAATTTGACATATTTCTTATCTATTTTGCTATTACTAGTTCCTAACGTTGTAATGTTTCTAATGTTTAACTTATGTTTATGTTTTCTAATTATGTTTGTGACAATTGATTCTTGAAAACCATTGTATGATGCAATCTGCTTAATATTTCGCAGTTCTTTATCAAAGTTTTGTTTTGACAATGGGAAATGTAATAATCGGTGAATCAAAAGTTGAAAGATGCAAGTTTATGTTGCATACTATGGTTGGAATCAATTGTTATAAACCTCATAGTGTTAGTGTCTTTACGATAAATATCTATATCTAGTTTGTTGCCATTTCTTGTCACTAAAGTGTCTAAGAAAGGTAACTTAAGGTTTGTTTCTGTTTCATAGGTAAACTTGATCGTCTCAAATTTTGAATTTAAAATTTCTACAAATTGCTGAGGGCTGTAAACTTTAGTGTCGATGACTGCATTCTTAGATAAGCTTTTTCGGAATTATTTAAGCTTATCTAAGAATCAATTAAGTTAACGATGCGTGATAAGCTGATAGTATATATAAGCTTCCCGTTGTTTTTATTTTTAGTATCGGTATCGCTGATGATAACAGCTTAGCTGTTGAAACACGTGTCCGAGTCAAGTTTTTGGTGCAGTTTTTGGTGTTTTTCTGTTGGTTAAATAGACGCTGCAGTTGGTGTTCCTTTCCTTGTACCATACGAATAAATAGATAAGGTTCTAAAAGAGTCAGAAAGTATACTGCGAGCTGGATGGTGTGAAAACAAAGAGCAAATAATGGTTTGGAAAATATTTTGATCGAAAGGCGGGGTTCTACATTTCTATAAACCTGCGTTTTATTGGCGTTCATGTTTTACTGAATTTTGCAACATCCATGAGTGAACTGGTCTAGTGAAATTTTTTGAAACTAAAAAAAACTACAAAAAACTAAAAATGACGCGTTTATTTGGACTATCCGGTGTTGCATCATTCAAGAAATGTCCGTTAATCGTCCATTTTTAAATTAATCGGCCTATTTGTTTCTCAACGTTTGAAGCTTTAGAGATAAAAAGTGCTTTCGTTTAGGCAATTGAATTAAGCAACTCTCTCGACTTGAGTATTTCAGCTCATCTAAATAACGAATAATCTGCATTCCCGTCATTACCAAATTCGGGTCACTTTATTTTTAAGTGAATCGTTAAAAAAGAGCGTATCCAGAACTGAATCACCGTAAGTGAACTGGAACAATCTGAAATTTGTGCATAATTTCACAAAATCATCTATCAATGGTTAGATACCGCATTTCCAGGCTAAATAGCAAAACGCGATTCTCTGTGAGAGAAAGAGCTTGGTCTGGTTCACCTTTATGAAGAGCTAACAGTTTTCCAAGAGTATTAACAAAATCTAAAGCTGTAATGCATCAAAGGCCAAAACTTTCCACTACGAACGGTAAAAATAAGAATTGTTGCTATTTTCGAACTAGCTGATAATTTACAGTGAGAGGGTGCTAAAGTGTTTGAACACGTTACGTTAGACATTATCTTTTTTTTCAGGGGATGAGTCATTACATTTACTCTTTTCCCACCAACTCTGAAGAGACCAGGAGGTTCTAATCGACTGGGAATGTTTGCTACACATAGAGCACGAACCAAATTAACTTAATTTCTTGAGGTCGAGAGTAGGATCTTGTAGATTTAGAAGAGCTTAGTCCTTGATGGCCTTAGGCATCAGCATCACATACGCATATATAAAAAAATATTACTTAATCTATAATGGATAATTGATTTTAAATTCCAAATTAATTTAATTCAGATGAATTTTTGAAAACTGAATATGGAGACAATTTATGTGAAGTTTAGGATTTAATTCAAATTTTCTGGAACTAATAACTTCACTTTTAAAAACAATAGGTTCAAAAATCAATTGTTATTTTTTTCTAGCGCAACCATGATTTTATTGAAATGGCTATCACGATTATTCACTAAGAACAAAACTGCACCTCACATGACAATTCACAAAGCCCCACGGATTATATTTTTTCAACAAAATGAATGCATGAAAGAATAAACATGGAAGATAAAGCGTCATTAAACGTTGCCGGGATGTAATTTGTCCGACTTGTTATTCGCTTTTTTTTAATCCTTTCTGCTTGTTTGTTTCTTTTTCATGAGTGGTAAACGTTTTTTGGACAATCGAGAATGCTGTTGTCTTTTTTTTTTCGAAGTTTTGTCAAAAATTCGGATTCCGAGTTTTGTTGTTTGCCATCATCTTAAGAAATTACTCTTCTGGTTATCTAATAGTATCAGAAGTCAGTCCTCTCCTGTTGGTTTTTTCTTTGCATAAGTTAGAAAACGCAAACTGGGGTTTTCAGCGAACTGGAATGCCGCTTGTCTATTTTTTATGGCATAATGTAGGCGATATTGATGCTATAAAGAACCTTTTTGCACGATAAAATAACTATAATTGCCTTTTTGGTTTCTTTAATTCACAGAACCAAAACGAAATTTTTTCACATGGCCTTATATTCCGAGTGTTTAAAACATCTTCCGTTATTAGCCTTAGATCCGCTTCAGCAGTCCTATCCTTTGATGCTGGCATCCTAAAGGATGAACACTTTAATATAATTGGAGATACAATGTATAACACTATCCCATGCATCCTTGCCAAGAAGCCTCTCCATTGATTACCGCATCCAAACCATTCCCAGACCAAAAAATTCAAGTTTTTCTTTATCTAACTTTATCAACTCTTGGTGGTGAACGTCAACATTCTGACAACAAGTAGAATTATTTATCCCACTTTAGTAATTTCATGTTCATTTATTCTTGCCATATTCTAATTTTACATTTTTTTAAAAGTCTAAAATTGTTTAATCGATAATCAATTCTAAAACTGTCATTCACTTTCAGGCACGAATTTTTGAGTATCTTACATTGTGGTCATTTAATTCCTTCAGCTCCTTTCCAATTGTTTCAGTAGAAGTGTATTTAGATCAAGATTTCTCTTCTGTATACTAGAAACCCTGTTTTGTTGACGTCTACGATATAATTTCAACATATACGACCTTGCCTTTTTAACACAAAAAAACCTTCACTTTCCGCCAACTGCTAAAAGCGAACGAAAAACAAACTTGTGCAACAAACATTTCCTTCCTTTTTTATCTTTTCAGAAACGCGTAAAAATAAAAAGATTTCATTTCGTCGTAAAATCCGCGAAAAATGTGATTTCATAAATTTATCGCCAAAAATTTATATCCACCGTGGAAAGGATGTTTATTTTTATAGATTAGTGAGAAATAAAATACTCGTATTACGTATTCGACAATCATTTGTAAAGGGGGGGGGGGGATTTAATACATTAATCTTCAGAAGAAATGTTTTTACAGGAACGACGTTTACAATTTATATAAATAGTGCAAATGTATGTTTATTATTGAAATCTGTTCAATTTTTTCGATACAAATTGGTGTCATCGTTGTTGAAAAGCTCGAGCTTTTCAAGTATAAGTAGTGCATCCAGGCGACGTAAAATCAATTTTCCCACGACATTCATTTCTTTACTAAACTTGACATTATTAAAAAGCCTCGCACGTGCTTTGAATGTTATTATTGATTTGGCATAATACCAATAATCTCATATTTGTAAAACCCACTGACATTTATTAGCAATGCAAACGAAAAACAATGTGTACGAGGATAGCGATCATTGATTAGAAGAAAATTAAATAAGCTTCCTTGGTCCTAGCACGATTATTTAGTACTTTGACCTTTTTTTTTGTAACCGTTGCGTATGTTAATTAACAATGGATATAGTATGTCAAGGTGAAGATTGTTGTCCAGTCACATATTGTGGAGCACCCAATTATCAATCACCCACCACCCAAAATGTAAATTACGCATGTAAGCGTGTCACAACCACCACTACTTGTCATTACTGTTGGAAAAACAAATAAAATGAGGTCAACACAGGTAAAGACTATGAATAATGATTATCGATTAAAAGGGGGTTCTTCAACCCACCGTCAAAATTATGAGTTGACTTTTCCTTCATAACAATTTTCCGAGTCTTTTAAACATCCAACTTTTTTTTGTAATGGCGACCTTCAAAATGTTAGCTTAACGTTTTTTTATTTAGTGGAACTAATGCAGCTATCGCGTGAAACCATCAACAGTTTTTCTTAAAATTCATTTCTTAGTTTACTCATCCGTAGCACCTAATTTCAGGTGGGAATTGGAAGAACTTTCACCATTGTTACCTGTTACTTTTTAATTGAAGCGAATGTGTTTAGTTTAGATAATGTCAATAATGAACTTGTAAACTGTGGCAAATTAATTCAAGTTAGGTCACGCACCTCAGTATGAATAAAACCGTTCAATTTCATTGAATTTTTTTAACTTTTTTCTGTATAATGCTATTTTTGTAGGTGTAATTAGTTTGCGTAATTTTTTTTGTAATTTGAACGTTAATTCCAGGTCATCGAGTAATTTCGGGAGCGCTGGAGCGCGTTCGGCTCCGAGTACACCACATGGATTACTTGGTTCTTCGCCAGGAGGGCTTTCCGATACTGTTTTACAACCTTGTAGCCCTCCCGGTTATACGACTCTTATCCAAAGGAGTCCTAGTCACACTGTTTTTTCAAAATACGATAAGTAAGTGATGCTTACTTGATGCATGTTTTTTTACTAACCGCGTTTACTAACCATATTGCATGCTAAGGCACTTTAAGTATTTTGCTTTTGGAAATGTAAAAATTATGCACTACGTAGAATGCCAGGCAATTTTTGTTATTGTTCTACTGATACGTATTTTTTATCTGGATCCTGAGTGCTAATTGGAAATTCTTTGACGCTATGTTTTTTTCACTTAGTAAGCTTAATTCAAATTTAGTGAACTTGAAAGTAGTTAGTTCAAGAAAATCAAATAGCATTTAACTTTGAGATCTGAAAAATGATCGGACGAAATCAAAACTACATTTCAGTTCCTTCACAACCATCTTCATTCACTAATACTTCTGTTTGCAATTAAAACAGGAAGTAAGGAAATTTATGTACCTAGCCTATTTAAGATCATTTCTTCCTTCACCTGTTTTGTCAAAAAAATTTGGTTTACTTTTTAGCTATTTGACCGAAATTAAATCTGGTGCTCTTTTAGATGTTTTATATAAAATCCCATTTTATCTAAGGTTTCCCAGTTTCAGGAGCATGAAAAATAAATAGAACCACACTAGTAGCTGTCGAGATTGAAGGTCATAGTTGTAAAGCTTTGTTTGGCTGTGATATTTTCTTTGTTTTTTATAGGTTTTAGCTATTTTAAGTATAATTTGCCTACAAGCGGGTTTTTGTTCTTTTGTCCTAAAATAGATTGCTTCAATGTATTGAGTGGTTTCGTACAACGTGACCTTTCAACGTCTTTAGGACAATAGAAGTTGTTGGGCATTGTCCTTTTTCAAGACAATGCGCGGCCTCACACAGCAGTTGCAACAACGACTCCCCTACAACGTTTTAGATTGGAAGTTTTTGATCATCCACTACAGTCCTTGCACCCTTGCATTTTTATTTCTTTGCCCACACGAAACAGTGGCTAGGAGGACAGAATTTTGCCACAGACAACCTGCTGTAGAATTGGCTGAAAACACAAGCGGCTGATTTGTATGGCAAAGGTATTGCAAAATTGATCAAAGGAATGGAACACTAAACTGCAGCGTCTATATAACAAATTGAAAAACACCAAAAAAACTTTACTCGGACACGTGTTACAATAGCTAATCTATCATCATCAGCTATTGAAACACGTGTCCGAGTAAAGTTTTTTTGGTGCAGTTTTTTGGTGTTTTTCAGTTTGTTATTGCAACATTGGTTACGTTACGACAAATGTTAAATCAGAACGGCGGACGATTAAAGTAGCTTAATATTGTATCACATTGTTCCATATAAAATTTTTAATCTCACTGTATTTTTATTTATCGACTAATCGGACCTTGAGAAAAAAATAACCCTCGTATATTCACTATTCTCATGTTGGAGAAATGGATCTTCTTCAGAACCAAAACTATCAGATTTGAGATTGACATTTTTTTCGTACGTTATCTCCGTATAAGAAGATTTGTTGTTTTTCTATATGCCAATATCGTCAGTGAGGTTTGTTTTTATCTGGATTACTTTCTTGACTTCTCCAAATTTCTCCCGTAGTCAGTCATTGCCTTTTAATATTTGTTAACTGCGTTGCATTGATTGATTTTCTTGTATTGACAGAAATTGCTTACGAAGCTAGTAAAATATGAGCAACAGCAAATCAATATCTATTTCGTCCTTTAATGGAGTTACATGTTCAGTAGTGCAATTGATGATTTTAGTTGTCCATGTAAACATGCATGTTAGCATTCCACTATTTCATTGGATTGTTGATGATAAGAAGCTGCTCTAAGGAAACATCGTTCTCATCAATTTTGATAAAATATGATAACAGGACAGAATCAATTGTCGATCTACTCTGGTACTCCAAACATGATGATTGATTTCTGGCAATCTTGTGAAACGGTCAATACGTGTTGTCTGTTGAGTGTGGTAATGATCCTATATTTTTTGCACACTATTCAACTTTTTTGGATAACATGCGTGTGTTGCGAGTTATCAATTGTAGAGAGTAGAGACTTTCTCTGCAGTGGATTAGTAAAATCTTCAAAATGTGGACGAAATTTGCTAATGTTTTTCGTTTCGAGGTAAATGGGTGAGAATTAGCTTGAACTTTCCAAGAAGGTCAGTGGTCTTTAAAGCATTATTATGCAGAACGATGCTACGCGTTAGCATTCTCCTCCTCTTGTTTAGGTGACTCTACGCGGTTTCTATCGCGAATCGCAGTGTTTAACTGGATCAGTTACGCCATCTGTATGAGTAAACGATTACAATTGTTTGGATTAGCTTTACCTATTAATACAGCGAATAGCAAATGGATAGACGTCGTATATGAATATCACATTTGTAAATTATATCACTAATACAGTAAGATTTACGAAGCAACATAGCTATCACGTTTTGTTTATGCAGATAAATACTCGTATTTACATGAACGATATGATCGCGAAACGAACCACCACCCACAAAAATAAAATGATACATATTTAGTGTGGTGGAAAGCAGTTTATTAGGGATGTACTTCAAATACTGATTAGCCAATGGCGAAGCAACTGTGAACAGTGCACGTGATTGTAGAACTTCGTAGGTTGCTGACTGTTACTTTAATAGTCAGTAATCTACCTGGTTATGATAAATTTATATTATTACATATAACTCCCGTTTTACGTTCAAATCCCATGTGACAAAACAATACGATTATATTTTCGTGTTATTTTTGCTTGTTCGGAAACAAAAATGCCTTAATCATGAAGGTAACGAGACTTACTACGACTTTGCTCCGTAAGCTCGGCCATTTGCAGTGTCAATTTTTGCTTCAAGTTAATATGTTTTGTAGCTGAATAAACCAATTTTTTTGATCGGCACACCAAAATTTTGATATCTTAAAAGTGGTTGCCATTTGCTGGTTTCCAGGTGATTGATAATATGCTAGAGGATTCGGGTTTCGAGAAGTCCGTGAAAGCGGTCTTCAGGCATTTGAATTTGAAACAATTGGCCGCATTCCGGATAAGCGGATTGGGTTTGGTTTTTCGTGATACGGGAGATGGTGTGGTGACTGGGAAGGATCGTTTGAACATTGTGATGTTACTGGTTCGCGGTCGTTGCTGAATGTCTTTTGGAATTTTTGCTTTGCGGCACGAACTGAGATGAGCTTCTGCAAGTAAGATGTGATCGATGTTGCGACGTTTAAGGATTTTGTAATCTTTGGAGGTTTTGTAACGAAGACAATTTTGATACAATACCAGAACTGATGAGCTGGATTGTAGATTATATGCCATGTTGAGCAATTTATAAAATGTTGAGGAAATTAGTTGGTGAATGTTATCAAGAAAATATTTGGTGGCGCCTTTAGCGCGGATTTTGGTGGTTGGTTATTTCATGGGAAGGATTAGGTTCGCTGCATTTTACACATTAATAAGGAGCGGTGCATTTTGATTGGAAATACCTTGAAGTTGGCGTTTAATCATTGTACGCTCAGGAAGTACAGTTTCAACACTGATATACTACCTTGCATCAGTGGATGAGGTTAAAGACGAATTTTTCCCCTTTGGAATTAAAACATGCTAGTTCGTCGTAATGATGGCAAAGTTTTATTAAAATCTTCTTCAGAATTTGGCAAGCTTTGGCTACAAACGCAAGAGCAATTTTTTCTGAGAAATTTACACGTTACAAATTTTCCCCCTAGCAAGATTTAAAAAGATCTCTGAATCCTAATTCACTAGACCACTCTGGACATTGTCCAAAAGTTGCAAAATGCGGATGAGTTCTCCAAGTAAAGAAAATCCCTGTGAGGAAATAAATATATAGTTAAAGTGTTAAAATTTTCGGTTTGGAAACCGTCGCAAAATGGTACTTACGGATAAGAGAACTAAAACTACGCTAATAAGTATATCAACAGTTAATAAGCAAAAACTCATAGACAATAAAGAAAAAAAATGAATCCAAAAGTCAACAAAACGAATGTTCAGAATTAGTCTTGACGAGAGGGTACATCGCACGAGATTAATGTATTGTGTTTATCCAAGAAGACCTATTACCTACGACTCACTGGTTAAAATTATGGCAGATTACATCAATTCACGATGGTACAGTTGGTTAGTCGCCTCTTAGGAGAATGGTATAGAGTAATTCTTACTCCGTCTCTATACGGACAAAGTAAAAAAAATTGATGATACGGAATAGGAGTTAATATTGCGCCGGTAAGGCATCAGAAAACGTTATTGTATTCTCCAATATAACTAAAGAACGTAGGTAAATAAGCTAATTTATCAACTCAATTATATAATAATATAGACTAGGAATATAAACAGAAAGAAACAAATAGATTGCAACGAATGTTGTATTTGTTTTCCTTAACGCATTCGCAACCGCGAGATAAGTATAAACACAGCTGGGATTAAACTACACTCTTAAGAGATTATTTATTTTAAACACGCACAGTAACTATAATTTGTACAAATAGACACAAGACTAGTCGTTATATTTATATCAACTCGTATTTAATGATAACTTATAACTGAACCGAATAAATACGAAACTACGCTTTTATAGTTCTAGAACGCTGTGATCATTCTAAATTATTCTATCAACTCCAGTGGCGTAACAATATAAAGTAACATCAAGTAAATAAGATTTGGACTGAGGTCGACAGTAGTCGTTAGCTAACAGTAACACCCAAAATAGCCAATAATTTTTCAAAACATAATTCCATTCTCCATAGAACAACATCCTCGAAAATTTACCAAAAAAAAATAACAGGAGCCATAATAATATAAGCAATAATCAAACCGTAGTCAAAAGGAATTGCAAAATCCGTCAAAGGACATGAAAGTCATCAAAGAAACCTAAAGAAAATAAAGGTCAATAGGAAAAGGATTATGGTCAAAAGTTGACAGAAGTCGTTTGAGTAACAGTAACTCCAAGAACTTCAGCCCCAGTAAGCAAAAAGTAGAAAAAAAATCAGGAGCGACAGAGCAATGCAACGAAAACAATATCTGAAAAGTAAGAGATTTAGTAGAAGAAAAAAGTGTTATTTGGACTAAAGTTCAAAAGGTCTATGTGAGAATAAAAGTCGACAGAGGTCGAGAACCTTCCCATACAGTATGTAAACAACTACCAAAATCAAACCAAACGATAAAAGAAAGAAGTGAGACAAGAACGGAGAGTAGAAAGAAGAATTAGAGTAAGTTAAAAAATAAAAGAAAACTTGAAAAGATGAAATATAGCACGATGTAAAACCATTCATAGTAAAAGAATGTGACGTGACAAAAAAACCGCGAGAGAGAAAGAAAAAGTTCTAGATGTTAAAGTTTTTCTTCCTAAGGTTTAAAAATCTTGCTAAGGGAGACATTTGTAAACGTCAGAAAAAAGGTAGCTCTTGCGTTTGTAGCCACAACCTAAATTTAGAACCATCGTTAACAATAGAAACTATAAGAAATTTATCTGAATTTAATGAAACAAAAAGCTTACCAAATTTTGAAGAAGATTATTTTAAAACATTATGACGAATTAGCGAAAAGAAGGGGTGTGGTTAATACCAACCTAAAGAAAGTTCGCCAAGGTCTAGGTTCTAATGGCCGTCGTTGATTGGAAGTTCTTTCTAACGTTTCGAGAACGCGAGCAGTCAGCTTCTTCAGAGGTCCTTCCATCTCCGATGTTGGATGTAGATGATGAAGTCGGCAGCGCAGGTTGTATTTATACTGGTTCAAAGGGGCATTGCGCCCACACTGGGCCAGAATGCCTATTTATAATGACAAAAATAAAATGTCGGTTTTTATTTACTTTCTGACTTGCTAATTAAATATTATAATTGTCAGAAGGTAGAAATTAAGTTTTGAAATGGTAGTAGTTAACAAAAAACGAAACGTTAAGTAGAAAAAATATAATCAAAAAGTAACTAATATATACAAAGACCCTTAAATTAAATGATATGCCTACTGATTATCCACATAATTATCGGAGTCGGAGTCTTCACTACATCTGTCTTCAACTTCTTCGCCACAAAGATACGTAAGTATCCGCAACATGCTTACAACAACGTCATTAAATATCTCTCCTCGTTTCTTGGGTTTTTCTCGGAGACTAGTAATGACAGGATCCGAAGATATAAGCAGCCAATGGAGAATATCAGTGTTGGTATTTATTCTGGATATTTTCTAGAGTGATATGGTCGCAATTTCTTATAATTTTTGTGACTGGCTTCTATCACATCTTCTGATAGTTGCCCACAGGCAGTGCCAGAGATATAATAATGTCAGCACCGTGAATTAAAAGTTTATGTACACTTGCACTCATTTTGTACCATCCATATAGATTGATTGCCATTTCAGCTGTGGTAATGCAATATGCCCTAAATTTATCTTCGTCTATGTAATGTCCACAAGAGATGATACACAAAATATTTGCAAATCTTTCAATCAACTCTTTGGACACACTTGTGATTTGAGAAACCTGTATCGGGTTTTTAAAAAATTTTCTTGCTGTGTTCCCATCGTTACTATTACCCCCTCCTTGTTTTGGTTGGTCAACAAGAAGTCCCATTTCTCTATAAAAATTATTGCAGATTTTATTTTTTTCGCTCTTTAACTTTTTCTTGTGCTTCTTTGCCTCTTGCTTGCCATTGCTGCAACTCCAATTTATAGGATATATTCAATAAGTACTCGAAGCATCAGAGATGAGCATGTAAAATTGAGATGCCAAATTTGTATGTGTCTTCGCTACATGCTCTTTTCTTGATATTTCAATTCACACCTGACAGTTCCCTCTCCATCCTAAAAACACAATTTATTAAACACGGGCTCATAAAATACGCGTGATTACTCGGTAAATGTTTCGGCGCAAATGACTCACGTTTTCCGTGCGAGAACAAAGAGCACAAATCTTGCTCGTACATGGTTTTGTGTTGCTTTAGTGAGCTTTATTTCCTTATGATTGTATTGTTAGTTTACTGAAGAAACTAAATAAAATAATTTTTTTAAGTTTCTATACATCTCAAAATTATATTATTGTCATCGTAAATTGGCAATCTGGCCCTGTGTGCGCCGGTCAGAATTAGTTTTCGTAAGGTACCGCTCGGGTGTTCTTCAGGATTGGATTTTATTAAGCCTCAGTTTTTTCCTTTCTGTTGAAGTTTTCCGGATGTCACAGACCGCATAGGAAGAATTCTAAAGAGGCACGACATCAAAACTATCTTCAAACCAACCAAGAAGATTCAGCTTACCATCAGATCAACGAAGGACGAAAGAGACCCTCTCTCAGCAGCCTCAGTTTACCATATACCTTGCTCTTACGGCAAAGTATACATAGGAACCACCAAGAGATTCATGGGAACTAGGCTCAAAGAACATCGAACAAAATGTGGTCTGCGACATACCGAAAAGTCAGCGGTAGCTGCAATGAGGATCATAAGATACTCTTCGATAGCTTCCAGTTACTAACAGCGAGTAGCGGTTATCTTAGTTAGGAGGCCATCGAGATCATAAACATCCGGAAAACTTCAACAGAAAGGAAGAAACTCTGATGCTTAACCAGATCTGGAATGCAATCCTGAAGAACACCCGAGCGGTACCTTACGAAATACCTGTTCTTAGCGGCGCAATGCACACCTCGCCCCCTTTGAACCGGTATAAATACTACATGTTACAAGTACTTTGTTCTTTGGATTTGCCTCGAAGGACAATGGAGAGATTCGGAAAGATTTGTTATCAGCATGGGGAATGTCGTCGTTGGTGGTAAGCGTGAGGTCGATATACATGCAACATGACGGACGCTTCTTTTTGCATTTTCTTTTGACAGTTCATAGAGTATTAGCTTCGTTGTTTAAAACTCAGACACGTTAAAGGGACATTATTGCTATCGTCGATTAACTGAAGGTTAACACTGAAGAAGCGCTTTGTGGCTTTGCGTTCGCCTATTTTTATACTCCTTCGAATATTCTGGTTAACCTTGTTGTAAATGCGCCGCAAAATTCAAATTTCACTATGTCGCCACAAATTCTTTAATTAATCAGGCAAAGTGGGGATTTAGTTTGCAACTACCGGGAAACTTAAAGATTGTGATAATTTTGTTTTTTTTTGGCAACGGATTTATGTTGCTACCCTTATTTTAAATGTGACACTAAATATCCAAATAAAGATATTTACCATCCAAAGAATATTAACATAAACACTAAAAATGGTTACATTTAATTCCTTTCAATTGCTACTTAATTACTTTCCTTAGTTGAGCGTGAAATAACCAAAATTAATTCCACCAATTTTCGAAATAAATTAAGGAAGAAAATACTACCTGTGAATCGATAGAATCGCCTAATTTTTCAAAACGGAAGTTTAAAAAGATAAGAATCGCCATAACTTCATATTTATTACTTAACTGGTAAACAATGATTTGCAACTTGCCAATTATATACCAAGGTACAAACTTATTCAATTTTAGATCAAAAGATTTATATCTTGCGGCCCCAAATTCTTTTCTAAATAACCGCCATTCATATATTCGATTGTGAAATTCAGTTTTCTATTTAATTACGCTAATAATTTAAATTTTAATTTCTAATGATGGGGAACGAATGATTGCAATTTCCGCTAACGTACGTTCGTGTTCCTTTTGACGAACGAGTTTATGATTATACGTTTTTATTTACTTTTACTTACTGCGTGTATTTTCATTTACGGAACAGCGGTGCGAAATTTAACAAAACTATTCTGACGATAGTCATGAAGGTAAAAGGTAAAAAATGCGTATGTAAACGTAAAGTAAACATTTAATTATAGCTCGTAGAAAGTTTGACTTGGTTGCGCATCCACTTTGATTTAGAAAATTAAAAAAAAATTGAGTGAGCTGAATGTTTTGAACTGATTGTCCAAGTCCAACATTGTTGGTTGTTTATGTACATACCATATATTTATTGTTTGTTATCGCTGACGATAAACCTTATCAATTTCGTAACAAGCCCGTAGTAGTAGTTTAACAGTGGCAGTTGGCAAGACATGAGTGATATAACATCCTTTCGTAAAAGCAATAAAATGGCGAAAAAAATTGTACCAATGATTATTCAATATAGAAAAGATGATAATTGGAGTTCTTCTTGTTCGTCAGGCGACGATGGTGACGAAAGCAGCTCCAGCGGGTAAGATATGTTAACAACTTTTGGGTCGATGAACTACGGGCTCGCATTTGCATAATTTAAAACATTATTTTTTTTATTGCAGGGGTGCTCTAAAACAATTATCCAGTTCGACGCCGGCTATGACAGCACAAGCAAGATCGCCTGAACCTCCAAGTCGAAAACCAATTTCGAAAGAAGATAAATTACCGACTACCTCAAAAGCTCGTCAGAAAAATTTCATCGGCACTTTCCAGCTGTTGATCTTGAAGAAAAAGTATTAAATTGTAAGTACATACTTAGCAAGAGAACACATTTTTAGGATCTAATTGATAGTGCATCTTGTTAATTGTTGCTGTTTTTATAGATTATTCGTGCGCTTTAATAGGAGACATTTTACTTCAAGGACACCTGTACATTACAAAAAATTATTTCGCGTTTTATTCAAATGTATTCGGTTACGTTACTAAGGTAATTTTTACGTAGTAATACAAACATTGTCCTTTACAAATGTCGCTTTTATAGTTACTTATACCGTTGTTGTCGGTGGAAAAAATTACGAAAGAAAAAACCGCACGAATTATACCAAATGCGGTTGGCATTGCTACCACCGAAGACAAACACGTATTTGGTAGTCTTATGTCAAGAGATAACACTTATAGGCTTATGAATAAAGTGTGGGACGCAGCTAGAAATAATGCTCAAACAGTAGAAGCGGAATTGTTGGTAGGTGCAAAATATTGATTGTTTATTATTAGTTATTAATTTGCGTATGATTTTTTTAGGCAGTTCATGCGCCTTCTGAGTGCAGTGACAGCACCAAAAGCAGCGAAAGTGACACAGAATTTATGGTAGCGGATTCAGCAAGTGGTATAATGGACGCTGTTGATTCTAACGCGAGAATCAGAAGAATACCTTCGTTATGGCCTCCTCTTAATTCTACACATTCGAGCAAGGCAGCTAGTAAGTTTTTTTTCTCGTTTTATAAAAGTAAACGAAAACGATAACAGGAAATCATATAATTTATTGCATTTCTAATCCTATTGATAAAGTAGATAAGATTACTAGGTATAAGTAAGTACATTGTATTTACTTTTGGGTGAGTAGTTATTTATGAACGTTTCTTCAGTGATTACTTCTTGCTTAAAATGGTTGATAAAGGTAAGACTTAGTCGTATTTCTATCAGCATATTCATTTATTTATACAAACTATTTGGATAAAATAGCATTGCAATATTTTTGATAATGAAATGTTAGTTGTACGTACTATATCATATGTAGAGAGTTCTTTTGTACTTGCGCGACGAGTGTTTCAGAGTGTAAATATTATTTCTAACAAATTGTATTTCGACCACAACAGTTTCTATCAAGATGGATGTTTCCAAAATGTTTCATAATATAAATCTATCCCAACAAGTAAGAACACTTATTTCGATAACTACTTTAGTTCATTAAAGATGGCGGATCACAGCTTGGTAATTGTGATTGTTTATCTCTGACAGTGATAACTGCTTCAATTTTTGCTATAAGGAACGTCATTTTATAAATTTTATAACGCATTTCTTTATTATAATTTGCATATTAATGAAAAATATTAATTTTGAAAACATAGCGGCTTGATTGATTCATACTTGATCCAGGAGCTGGAGACAAGAGAAAGTGTGGCAATTTTATCACATTCGTAAATATGATTATTGTTCAAATTTAGTTATGGACAAAACTAAAATAGGCTACTTACATCGCACCTGTAGTTGACAAACACGCCCTTAAAGTTATTTTGATTTTTGTACTGATTCATGTAAAGGGATGGTTAAACTAACATTTAAAGTAAAAAATTACGTATTTTTGTTTTCGTTTAAAAATTATTTGCATGAAAACTAATCGAAAATCAGCACATAAAATTATGTTTTTTTGTACTGAATTATATAGTTGTAGAGGGATGATTAAATTAACACTTAAAGTAAAAAAAATGTGGTGCGATTTTTTTGTTTTCTAGTAAAAAATGATTTGCACGAAAATCAGCTCGTAAAATCCATGGATGGAAAATTTGGTAAACATGTCCTAAAAATGATTTTGATTTTTTTACTGATTAATGTAGAGCGATGATTAGACTAACATTTAAAGTAAAAAAATTACGTATTTTTTGTTTTCGATTAAAAAAATTATTTGCAATGAAAACTGTTCAAAAATCAGCACGTAAAATCCGTGTATGAGAAATTGGGTAAACATGTCCCTAGAATTATTTTGTTTTTTGAACTGAATCATATAGTTGTAGAAGGATGATTAAATTAACACTTAAAATTTAAAAAAATTAGGTACGATTTTTTTGTTTCCGAGTAAAAAATTATTTCCACGAAAACAGTTTGAAAATCAGCACGTAAAATTCTTGGATGGAAAATTTGCCAAACATGTCTTTAAAATTATTTTGATTATTGTACTGAATCATGTAGAGGGATGATTAAATTAACATTTAAAGTAAAAAAATCAGGTTGCTTATTTTTTGTTTTTGAAAATAGCACGTAAAATCCGTCTATGGAAAATTGGGTAAACTGTCCCTAGAATTATTTAAATTTTTGTACTGAATCATATACAGGGTGTCACAAGCAAGCGTGGGTCTTCAATAACTCATTTGCGGTTGGAGATATCGAAAAATGTTTCAAATAAAAGTTTTACCAATTCAACTTCTCTATACCATAAAATTATTTTCGAATATACAGGGTGTCGCGTTTTTCCTGTACGCAACCTAACTTAATTTTTTAAATGGAATGCCCCATTTATTATTGCTTTATTAGATTTCTCGCTTAATTTAAAGGCCACTTCGTTAACCATACATTATGGCTGAAATGCACCGTTCCTCAGAAAATTAGCGCTAAAGGAAGAAAAATGCCGTTTCGGTACCCTGCGCCATTTTTCATATCTCCGAAACAAAAGAACTTAGAGGAATGCGGTTTTCACAGATCGCTTCTAAGAGAAATGACCTACCATTTGCACTATTTACACAAACATGTTTCTGTTAAATTCATTCAAAGCTACCGCTTCAAAAATAAATTGTTTCAAACCGGCAAAACTTGTTTTTTCAAATAGAACACTATTATTTTTTCAGCCCATCATATGCAGAATTTTATTTCCTTTCGTCTGATATAAGGTTGTTGCTATCAGTTCCTAACAGTTTTTGAGAAAATTGCAGTTATATTCTAAATTTTAATTAAATCGGATCATCGCGTGCGCCCTGGTCGGTGATTAGCTGCTTTTCCGCTTTTGTTTTCTACCTTAGGAATGAAAACTATTTCAATTGAAAAACCAGAGTGTTGTATTTTAGTTCAGACGTTTTAAATCACAAAAATAATTTTCAAGATGTCCACACAGAGCAGTGACTTTGCCTCAGGCCAGTTCTTGATGTTTAACTTTTACAAAAGCTGCTCGAAATGTCTGCCATTTTCTTGAATACACATCCTCATTCGACGTTTGAAGTTATTGTCAACGTTGACCAGAATGTCCGGGGTAATTTCTCTGAAAGCGTTAGTTATCCTCTCCCGCATATCTTCGGCAGTGGTAGGTGAAGAGGTGTACACTTTGTTTTTAACGAATCCCCACAAAAAGAAGTCACATTTTGTGAGATCAGGCGACCTAGCGGGCCAGTTAATTGCCCCTCCTCTTCCTATCCAGCGGTTTGGGAAATTCGCATTTAAGTAGTTCCGAATTTCTTGGGTGCAATGAGATGGGGCACCGTCTTGTTGTAGCCACATACGTCGAAGAAATTCTAAAGGAACATCCTCCAACATTTCTTGGAAACCATTTTGCAGGAACTGCAAATAGGCCCTTCCTGTTAAGTGTCCATCAAAAAGTACGGTCCGAAAACACGATCACCAAAAACACCTCCCCACACATTCAGTGACCATCGGTATTGAGAAAACGTCCGGAAGTTAGGAGGATTTGCCGTATCGTAATAATGGAAGTTATGCCTGTTTACAAAACCATTTTTGTGAAAGGTAGACTCGTCAGTAAACAGGACATATTTGAAGAAGTCTTCGTCTTCGGCTATTCTTTCGATGGCCCACTGACAAAATTCCGTTCTTGCTGCAAAATCCCTTGGAAGTAGTTCCTGATGTAGCTGAACGTGGTACGGATGGTACTTATGCTGTTTCAGGACTCTTTGTACAGACATTCTACCAATTTCGGTTTCTCGGGCGATGTCTCTTTGACTGACATTCGGATTTTCCACCACAGACGCCAAAACACGGAACTCATTTTCATCTGTACAGACCGTCTTGGCGTAGTTTCTTTTCCAGACTCCACTGATCCTCTAGTAAGAAACCGCTCCAGAACCCTGCTGAACGATTCCACTCTAGGATGTCGTCTATTTGGATAACGCTGGGCATACACCCTCGATGCCAAGAGGGATTTCTCTCACATTCCCCAAGAATAAGAACCATATCTATCATTTCTTCTTTATTCAACGCCATAGCGGAACAGTTCGGAAAATGAACACAAAGTTACAATGAAACAAACACAACGATACAATGAAACTTTACTGAACACCTTATGAAGTTCACAAATATGACATTGTAGAAAACAAAAGCTAATCACCGACCAAGGCGTACATGATGATCCGATTCAATTAAAATTTAGAATATAACTGCAATTTTCTCAAAAACTGTTAGGAACTGATAGCAACAACCTTATATCAGACGAAAGGAAATAAAATTCTGCATATGATGGGCTGAAAAAATAATAGTGTTCTATTTGAAAAAACAAGTTTTGCCGGTTTGAAACAATTTATTTTTGAAGCGGTAGCTTTGAATGAATTTAACAGAAACATGTTTGTGTAAATAGTGCAAATGGTAGGTCATTTCTCTTAGAAGCGATCTGTGAAAACCGCATTCCTCTAAGTTCTTTTGTTTCGGAGATATGAAAAATGGCGCAGGGTACCGAAACGGCATTTTTCTTCCTTTAGCGCTAATTTTCTGAGGAACGGTGCATTTCAGCCATAATGTATGGTTAACGAAGTGGCCTTTAAATTAAGCGAGAAATCTAATAAAGCAATAATAAATGGGGCATTCCATTTAAAAAAATTAAGTTAGGTTGCGTACAGGAAAAACGGGACACCCTGTATATTCGAAAATAATTTTATGGTATAGAGAAGTTGAATTGGTGGAACTTTTATTTGAAACATTTTTCGATATCTCCAACCGCAAATGAGTTATTGAAGACCCACGCTTGCTTGTGACACCCTGTATGTATGATTAATTATAGTTATTACCCCAGATACTGGGCCTTAGGAGTTGCGGGTCGGGATCAGTGGCGGCTTGTCCATATGGTCATTTGGTCAATGACCTCCCAAAAATTTTGACAATATATACAAAAATATTCAATATTACGTGTTTTATTAAAATTAAGTCGCAAGTATAATAACTTAAAATTTATCGGCCGTCGTTAGTAATTCATCCTCTTCAACCTTGGGCTGGCGGTGCGAATTGTCCTCATTGAATTAGATCTACCCGGAAAAACTCGAAAAACGTGCAGCGCCCGAATAAACGCGAACGTCCGAAACAATAATCAACTTTGGGTCATGAGCCGGATCCCGCAGTTTATGTTGACTTCGTATACGGTGTACAACTACGCTCTATTTTTGATTCGATTTTCGCGTGTTTTAAATCAATTTAAGAATTTATATTGATATGTTTTACTGTTGTTGTGTTGTTTTGTAAAAATACTATTTTTGATTCGCGTGTGCATGCGCTATAATAGAAAATGTCGGTAGTGCAGAAAATTAAACAATTTAAAAGTGCTAACGAACTTAATTTTACAAAATTAGTTGAGTTCAAGGCAAATGGTCGTTCTTTTGCCAGAACTAAGTTTACGACAAACTAGCAAAGACAAAAATAAAGATGTTCATCGAAACTTTCGCAAGGTAATGTACGATTTAGCTAACTGGATATGTGGTTGTGAAGTATCAAACGTATTTTTACTGTTTTGTTTGTTTATTATTTTCTAAAGACTCGTCAGACTCGCTATGGTGCAAATCCGGTGTAAGCGATTTAAAACATTTAAAAGAGAAAATAAAAAAAACATGCTTCGTCTGCAGAACACATGAAATGCTCGGTAAATTTTGCAACCGTAGGAAATGTTGATATTCGTACACAGCTAGACAATGCTTACAGAGTTTTTAGAGATTTTAATGAGAATGTTTCGAAAAATCGCTATATTTTGAACAAAAGTGTAGATTGTATAAAATTTTGCGGTGCATTTGAGTTATTTATATTTAAGTATGTCTATTTTTTAAATTAATTTTTGACCTCCCAGTATGATTGACCACGAGCCGCCACTGCGGGATTAACAATTAAAACCCATTTTAGTGTGGTGCCGACGTTTCGACCAAAGATGTCTGGTCTTTTTCAAGGCTTCTACTATAAGGTGTTTTAAATGTACCGCATCATATTAGAAGAGTAACAATTGATTTAGGCATAAAATAATATATAATGTAAATTATTAATATAACTGTAGTCATTAAATTATTAAACTAGAAACATGTACTTATTAGAAGAAGGTAAAAATTTTGATTTCCATTTTTACGTTTTTCTAATAAGTACATGTTTCTACTTCTAATAATTTAATGACTACGGTTACATTAATAATTTACATTATATATTATTTTATGTCTAAATTAATTGTTACTCTCTCTAATTGTAATTTTAACCAGTTTTATAGCCAAAAGCCAAGACTTGACTGGACGCCCTTTTGGATTATGATTCTTTGGGTATAAACAAATAACTGGTGTAAATAGCGTCCATGCCCTCGATGACAAGCTTTACCCCCGATTTTTGTAATTTTAATCTTGGACGCCACCCCTTTGGCCACGCCTTAGACAGTCGTCATTTGGCAATTGAAAGTGTATTGCAAACTTTTATTTGGCAAATTTTCAAGCAAGTTGCTCTCGATCACGAAGATAAGAAAACATTCATCCTACTATCACTCTTGATATCTCCTTTAACTCACGACTACCACGATCGCCTGTGCAGAAATGTGATGACCTTTGGTACCACAACCTAATACGAATACCGTATTATTTGTTCTTGCCCCCCATCACTAGCGAAATTTTTAATTGGTTAAAATAACTATTATAGGAATATTTTGTTCTAGTGACGGTTACTAAAAGTTACTAAAAATGTTTCTGTTACTGTTTTCTAAGTTCTAACGGTTGTTTTCTAGTGGCAATATCTATACGTCTACATAGTAGGTAATCTTATAAAACACAAGAGACACCCCAAAGAATACGTAACGTACAACTACCTAACGCGAATGGTGACAAAATCACCTTATGGAACACTTAATATAGGCAGAAATACATCATCTCTCCCGGAATGTAGAACGTCCCATAGATACAAGCAGTAGATTCTCTATACGTGTTAGTGTTGCTTTCAGTCACCGATAGATGGCGTTATGCTTTGGCTTTCCGGTTTCGTCATTGATTGAATATCGCGAAATAATGTTACCACACAACGGAACAACGCAATAATTTAAAAATAGATTTTTTTAAGTTTAATATTTCATTTGTATCAATATTACTAGGATATACTATTCAGTTTGTTTGAATTAATCTTTAATTTTAAATTGAGTGTTATCGCCACCTCTCGGCAACTTCGGAAAGTTCATATGCAAAAATAGAATTATCTGGCCCTTATACATTCCGGGAGAGATGATGTTTTTCTGATATAGGTAATATAAAAGTTTGACAATATACACTAACAATTTAGAAAAATGTACAAAATTTGTATAAGTTCAAAATCATCTATGTATTTACAATTTAACTTGAAACAAATTTTGAGACATGGCGGTCACGATTTTTGGTGGGTGTCAAGGCAAAACAACAGAAGAATTGTGGCGAATAAAACTAGGAAAGATCTGAAAATGATTTTTAGACGGAATTCTATTGGAAATATGAAAATTATTGACACCGAAAAAAACTGCAAACCCACCATTACTTATAATGCACACGTTCCCTGATCATTCTTTTGGCAAAAAATATTTTAAAAAATGCACTCCACATCTTCCAAATAAAAGTAGTAATGAAGAGTATAGTAACCGTGATTTAAAGGCTATAACGTGGTCCGAGTACAGGACACTTACGATTTCGCTGTTCCAGTTAGCCATGGCAAAAAGAGGAGGGGAAGTTGTTACCTCGAAAAACTAGGGACACTAATTTTGTAATTTTTAAGAAATTGAGATTCACCAAATTATCTAAATTTTAAAAAATTTCTAAAAAGTCAAATTTTATAAGCATTCTATTCTATATGATTAAAGCAAAATTTTGAATAAAAATAAGGTATAAATAACCTACTCAATACCAAAAGTAGATCAAACTAAGAAAACTCTCCCCACTCTAAAAAGTAAAAATAAAAAAAAATCAAAAATTGCTGTACCATCCCCAACCTCATTGCAAAACTGCATCAGTTTTTTTACACCGTACGCCATTGCATCCCCTTTTTATTGAGGATCTAATTATACAATTGGTTTGAAAGGGCAGACATTTTATCTGTAAGTTCTTCATCTGAAATGGAGCAATTTGGAACATCCTGTATATTTTAATTCGTTCATAAAATTTAGTCATTATATAATTATGTTGTTTAGAAACGTAACCAAAATTTTAGAGTTTTGTCCCTTCTAAGACAAAAATTATTTCAAAATAAACTGTTTGTTGCAAATTTTAATTAGGTGTTGCGTGGTCTTGTATAATTAACGCGCGTATCACAAGTATACTAGATTTAAAAAAGCAGATAAGTACTTACTTTAATCCCAAATGAACATCTGCAACAAAAGATATTTCGATTAGTCATTTCATTAATGTTTAACAACACATATTATTAGTAATGGAAGCTTCTTCACATAACAAAAATCAGTAATCAGACCATAAATATATTAGTTATTCATTTACTTACTTCAAAATCGGATGACGCTTTGCCCACTTTATTCTTCCATTCACAACCAATTTCTTCAAAGTACATAATGTTACAAAAATTGACTATGTTATTAGCAAGGTGCACAGTTCAAAACAATTAAAAAAACACACCTGATCACATAAAATTCTATTTACTTATCGTTTTTTAAGTAAAACTAAATTAAACAAACGTCTGTACAGACGCGTCCGTACACGACTACCGACAAGCTGTCGATTGTTTCAAGGCACACTTTATGATTGAATAGTTTCTGGGTTCAATTTCATGTTCAACAATGACCAACACGAAATGAATGTAGTTAAATTGTTAAAAAAAAACAGTTTTTTTTTACAAATAATATACAATTAATTTCGCACAATTATGGTGTGATAGATTTATAATTTAATTTACCTACGTACTACGTTCTGGGAACGAAGATTTTCACCACACGACCGTAAACATTTGCTTGTCAATAGCAGCTACCCGAACCCGATAATCTAACTTTTCTTACCGTAATGAACATAAACAATATAATTTAAAAAGGTAAACTTCACATTGTTGTAATATGGATTTACCTGGTTGCTTCCTTTCTGGGAATTGGTTTAGATACATACGTTCAGCGTCTACACAATTTCTGTGACATAATATGTAACACGACAACATATCAAATTTTTCTTCATTAGAAAAGGAATTTTGTACCATAATTTAAACAAACTTAAACTTTTACAACGTTAAAATATTTTTGACGTTTCTATAGCATTTGTTTATTTATTGTCTGCCGTTACTATAAGTCAAAATCATGGTCTACTACTCAAAAAATGTCTTAATGGCGATAACTCACGGAGTTTCTGAGACAAATACCAAATGTTATACATCGCTGAAAAGGGAATTTCATGACGATTTCAAAAATGTACATATTCGATATTGCACTCATAAGAAAATCAAAAGTTTAACAATTTATCTCGAAAAGTAAGGACCTAACAAAAAAACTGGTAACACTGCTATGAAGTTCTCAAAAAAGTGTCTTAATAATGTAAAACTTTCATTCGTCTAACTGTAACCGTATAAGCGTTATTTGCAAAAAACCATAACCACCCAATTCGGTTTTTCCCGGATATCTTCGTAACCATTCGGAATTTAGCCGGTATAAAAACAGTTTATTAATTTGCTTTAAATTGCGCAACTTTTTTCTAATTTAAGCGATTTTGTATCTATTACCGTTTCCGAGATCCCCATGCTGTTCATCCTTATGTGGGACAGTCTGGATTTAGAATCACGAGGATATTTAGTTTTAAAATCATAATTTATGTTTGCAAAGTTGTCAAACACTGTCCGAATTCTAAGCGGCATTTCGTTCATTTGCAGTTACATTCTTTTTGGGTGCTATTCGTTGCATTGTTTTGTGTTAGGTACCTATTAAACAAATGCGCTTTACGCATCAAACTGTCTTTCACATTCTCTCTAGGAGCTTTTGAGTCATGTTCTTTGTCAAGGATTCATTAATTTTCTTATTAATTTGTTATTCGTAATTTCTGGACGACGATTGTATGAAGCTTCCTTCTACGGTTACTGTTTCGGCTTGTTCCAATGGTGGAGTTTTGAGGAACCTACATATTTCAGTATACGATTAGAAACAAAAAATTATATTTTTTCATCAACTCAAACATCGCTTCGGCGTTACACTCTTTTGTGTTTTTTTAAAATTTTAAATTAATTTAATTTTTATACTGATTCTTATAGAGAGACGATTAAACTAACACTTAATTTAAAACAACTTTTGATTACCGTACTGATTCATGTAGAGGGGTGATTTATTATTCAAAGCATTATCAGGGTATTTAAAATTTTTGACATAAAAACAAAAATACAATAATCATTTATTAAAGTTTCCCAGTAAATGAAATGTTGAAAGAGTTTTGGAAATTGATTAAAAAATTATCATTGATTAAATCAAAGTTTTTTTCTACGAATTACAATTCACCAACACCACCAAAAATGGATCTACATTTCTTTTCAAAAATAATTGGGGTGGTTTGTTTTAGTTGGAATGCACTGTATATATACTGATTTTTGAAACGTCTACAAATAGAACCCTACCTTTATTTAGTTTAAAATGATAATTTATATTTGCGAAGTTGTTAAACAGTGTCCGAATTTTGACATTTCTCTAAAACTTTCAAACTAATATAAATGTATAAACAATCGAAAAATGTTGCTAATTAAAATCATTTTTTATCTTTGCACTTGGAAATTGGCGGTTCTTAGAATTATACGACAATTTCATAGTTTTGTAGAGCTGTGTTACGCTCATTTGTACCCGCACTATTTTTAACGTGCCCCACGTTGGGCGCTATTCGTTGCTTTGTTTTGTGTTGTGTATTAAACGAAGGCACCTTTTATGCTACATAGCAACATGGCTGGTATTTGTCAGCTGTCAAAATATGTTCAGTTCTGTGTTTGTCTGAGGATTAACGTTTGCTCCATTTAAATTTGAAAAACAACTTCGATTTCTTAAGTTTTAAGTGGTGTCAGTCGATCGAGCATAAATGAAGCAATTGAAAACTACTCTAAAAAGCATGGCCGACTGTTACCTCTACATTTTGACTACATGTTATGCTAGATAGCAACATGGCGGATATTTGTCAGCTGTTAAAATACCACTGAAATATCAATAAACTTCAAAACCGTGTTCAGGTTCTGGAGTTGTTTGAGGATTAACGTTTGCTCCGTTTAAATATGAAAAACAAGTGTGACTTCTCGAACTTTAAGTGACATACTGTGGTAACAGTCGATCGAGCGTAAATAAAGCAGTTGAAAACTACTTTAAAAGCATGGCCGACTGCTACGACAAATTTCGATGTAGCATTCAGGTAGCAAACACGTTAATTTAGGACTTTTGGTAGCAATAGCTACGGAGCTACTCCGGAGCGCTAAATTTTGACTACATTTATGCTACATCGAAATATGGCGAGTATTTGTCGTCTGTCAAAATACCGGTGACATATTTATAACCTTAAGAACCATGTCCAGGTTCTTTATATGTCTGAGGGGCCTGATCACAACGCCCAATTTTCACAACGCCAACTCAAAAATTGATCATAACTCCCAACTATCAGTGATATCACAACGCTTGCATTTATAGCAGTTTGGCAACCTTGCTTTTCACTCATAACTTGGTTTGTTAATAACATTACATGTTTTCATGTGATTGGGGTAAACAATGTTGTTGGTAGATATGGTGAACGATGTTGGTTGGTAGGTTACAGTTATTACAATTTTCTTCTTAAATTAGTTATATGTTTTAATCTAATTTGTGGAAGCGATGTTGGTTGGTAGGTTCCAGTTTTTATGTGATTTGGGCGTTGTGACCAGGAGGTGTTATGAACAAACTAAGTTATGGCTGAAGAGCAAGGTTGCCAAACTGTTATAAATGCAGGTGTTGTGATATACACTGGTTGGGAGTTATGACAAAGTTGGGCGTTATGAGAAATAAAGTAGTTGGGAGTAATGAAAATAGTTGGGAGTTGTGACAACATGCACAAGTTGGGAGTTATGATCAATTTTGGAGTTGGGCGAAATTGGGAGTTTTGATATCGACTCATGCCTGAGGATCAACGCTTGTTTTTGTTTTATTCGCATTTGAAATTTCATTGATCTTTCAACATGCTGTGGCTGCTATGATGACAGTAAATATAGCAGTCGAAAACTACTCTACTCAGACCCGACGAAGACAACTAATGTTTACTCACCAAAAAGTGTAGACATACTTTTGAGCAAGGATGTTAAGGGACTTTTAAGAAGGGTTACCAAAATTGTCATTTTCTCTATATATGGTTAATTTTTAAATGTATATGTTGTTTACATAATTAGCAAAGAAAATATGTCGACAAAATAATATAAAAATAGTTCGATAAGTAAAAGTACTTTGTACGCACTACAACCAGATATAGAAAATGTTTATGTCTAATTACGACATGACTGATTCTAAAAGTAATCATTACTTTAAAAAAATCTATGACGCTTGCTAAAGGTTAAATTAAATTTTAAACTTGTATTTAAATAACTTTACAATTGATTATTTATATTATGAAACATTCTCCACTTATATTAAAGGATTATGGTATAACCAAAGAGTAAGACAATTGGGATAGAGTCCAAGTTCCTTTAATACTAATATCGCTAAATATATTTTTTTAATTTGAGTTCAACAATTTTTAATTGAACAAAGATTCTTTTGAAATTTTTTCGTATTGGTAAAACCTCAATTGTTTCAATAAATAATATCATAATCAGTAAATAGGCGAATGCAAAGGGATGTAAATAAGTCATATCTTTCCGACTGGAATTCTGCTACAAGCGACTACCTTTATTGTGCAATTTGTCTAAAATTTAATTTTTTTAGGTGATGCAGAGAGTAAATCCAAAGCCGGATCACATACAGTTTGGTACAATTATGGAAGAATGTTAAATTTACCAGCTCAAACTATAGTATTATATGCCAGCACACTTCTTCTACTTTTGCTATTCTTCTCGGCGGCGGTCCTGCTTTATCGAATAGGACAAGTGCAACAAAAATATATCTTGGCGTTACAGGTAATTCTTTTCATTTAACGACAACGCAAAATTACACTAGTTGTATGTACAGGATAACCAAGTAATGAGCAGTACGGAAGACGTTTACGGAGAACTGCTGCAATGGCAAGCTCAGTTACACACAAAGTCGGCGGGGGCTGTCCATAATTTTTTAGACACTAACTTAGATCAAATAGCAAAGGTAAATATCCATCAATTTTTGGAATTTTCCTTTTCTTAACGATTCTTATCAGGTACGACAGTCGCTGGAAGCGTTGTCCACGTTATTGATGGTATCGTCAAATACCAACAACAACAGCGCTAATCAAAATACGCCAAATGAACATATTCGCCCTCCAGATGCAAGTTAGCGTGTGTCAACTAATATTAATATAAAAAACGGTACCTGGTTTTAAAAGTAAGGTGTCACTAACTGTTTTTAATCTAAGCCTAAAATTTGTAATTGTTGTAAAATATTTTTCTTACCCGTTCGTTGTTATCAAAAAAGTCATACAGTGGTGGTGTTTGATATAGTGTGATATTTTTTAAACTAGAACGGCGTTACTGAATTTTTATCGTTTAAAAATTCTTAGTAGAACCTTGGTTAAAAAAGCCTATATAATCGTTGCATTCCTATAAAACTGCATCTTTCGTAGAAAGGTGAAATTAGGTGCTTTGGAATTTTATAAGTTCCTATTTATTTATTTACTTAAGTTGTAAGGGTTGGTTAGAGTAGATTTTTTTAAAAAATTGTTGCGTTTGTACATATACGAATTTGTTGTAATAGTTGATAAAACTGGCCATTTCTTGCTTTCCGTTTTTTGAGCACTATCAAACAACCACCGAAATTTTTGGGCGACCGCATAATTAGTGCAATTTTTTTATCCTACAGTTTTAGGAGGCAAACAGGCAGAATTTTGTAGTTAGATGAATTAAAACGATTGCCAAAACCGCAAGCTCATAATAAAATTAGTATTTCGTAGAATTTTTTTAGGGGTCGTTATTTTCTCACAAGCTTGGCGAGGTTGATTGTGTGAAATCACGGCGCAAACATCTGGAAGTTACGCTCGTGAATATTTCAACCTCGAATTTACTAAAATAATGTATTAAATATCTCTTATTTATTTAAAAAACACCAAATATTACTGTAGATTATCGTTTTAAGTTCTAGCACCAAAGAAATTGTTGAAAATTTTACTACAATTTAAACGATTTAAATTCCTATAATTCCTATATATGCATCAGTGATATTTTCGAATCACGTAAAAAGTTGTGTGTTAAAAAAATTCACGCTGCTGCTATATCGATTAAAAGAAAAGTATTGAGCTCACAAATTTTTAATACTGCGGCGGTATATGATCAAGTTTTGCGGTAAAGATTTTGTAGTACCTACGCACGATTTTTCAAAAAAAAAAAATTGAAAAGAACGCGAGCGTGAATGTGTCTACGAGCTGTCTATAATAAATCGAGATGTGGAAATGCATCTATCTTTTAATTTTATCGTTGATTTTTGTTATTCGTGTTGAATAAAGTGGTAGTAGTTGTTATACAATGAAAGATGTAAAATCTGAAAAGGAGGAGGAGGAGGAGGTTTTGGTGGTAGATTAATTTTAATTAAATACGGAAGTACTTAAAGGGCGAACGATCGTCGAATTATTTTTCGCTATATAATAACGCTATTTATTAAAATATATTTCATGTATGCATTCCCAAAACTGTTAGAAGACTGAACTAATATATAGTTAGTACAATTTTATCTTATAAATAAATAGTTCGAGGATTGTTCGTCGATACTTAATATATCTTCAACTGGCAGTGATACATCGAGAGGAAAGAAGGTTTTTGCCAAATAGGAAAATATTTTGTATTTGTTAATAAGGTTTTATGATGTAATTAAGAAATTTGTTAGATTGACATACACAATAGGTACTACGAAATATGTTTTTAAAAATTTCATTACATAATTTGTTTGTATTTAAAGTTTAATAAGTTTATGCTGTGTATGTATAAGTGAACCTGTGATAATTTTGTTTTGCTTAGATCCAAATAAATAGTTCGTTTATTAGTACGTTGCCACATATTTTTTCCCGTTTTTCAATTACTGCATCCTTACTTATTGCACCCCGAACGATCAAACTTAGGATGAAGAGATGAATACGACGCGACGGCAGCAATCTGATTAAAAACTTGGAAATTTTTTCGTTACACATATTACACATATTTATTGTTTAAATTGTAGCTATTAGAAAAAATTTGGAATCCTACCACAGGTATAAAAACAACCCAACATTCTTGCGATTTTAAAAAAATACGTAGAACCGCAAAATAACATATTTAGGCAACTATAAAAAAATATTCAAAAGAAAAAAGGGTATACAAAGTGCGCACATAACTGATACGAGAAGTATACAGGGTGGCCCATTAGTGCGAGGAAGATAGATATCGCAGAAAATATTGGCATTAGAAAAAAACTTTTGCAATGAAAGTAATGCAAATCAATGAGCTGCACATTTTAAAATTACTTTGTTTATACAGGGTCTTCCATAAAAGTGCGACATACCCAAGTTATGTTTTTTTAAATAGAACTGCCCATTTTTTATTACAAATTTGAATTTCTTGAGAAATTCTAATGTGACTATGCATTATACACAGTGTCTAAAATGGAGGGTTTTCGCATTATTTCACCTTTTCCGGAAAAATTAAATAACCCAGTTATCCTGAAATTTATCCATCTGCGATTTTGTAGCTTTAATATACATTACATGTGCTAACTAAAACTTGTTTCTAATCTTGCTAAGTTTTGAGTAATAAATTATTCAATTCATGGATGACTTGATTTTTTCAAATGGCACCACCTACTCTTTTATGAGCCGTTGAACGTGGAATTTCATAAGTACAGTACAACCTCTATAATCCGGACAATAGATTGTAAAGGGGGTGTCCGGATAAGTGATTAAAACATTTATTATTTACCACAAACGTAATCTTTCATAAAAAATAAAAATAGGTAGGTATGCCAAAGATATTTAAAAATTTTAAATAGAAAATGTAAACAGTATTGTACATATATTCTGTACTATATGTATGTACTGTAATTAAAAGTTTAAACAAACAAATGTTAGTTACGTTGGAACTACCTTAAAAAAATCAGTAATATTTTTCTGTTTTTTGACTCGACATCTTTTTTACAGCAATATTCTTTAGTTCGAAAAGTAACTCAATTTGATTGTCTGGTATATTGTTTTCTGATGCCCATTGGATGCAGTTGTTAAAGGACCTTACGGCATCTTGGTGTTTAACTTTGCCACAATTTGAACATCATCATCGCTAGAAGAATCGTTCTGTACATCATTTGTTTCAGCAAGAATATCGTTGTCTGTTAGGAAAATGTCAGTCTCAGAGCCACTCCCCGTAATCCACGCTTCTACATCTTCATTTGAAATATCGGCGCCTAATATTTGTTCACCAAGAGCTTTTACCTCATTTAATTCATTTTGGAGTTCTTTCGATTTCATAATTTTCCTTGTTAAAGTTGCCAAAGGAATGTTTTCTTCTTCATCCTCGTCATCTGAAGCCACCTCCTGGGTAGACAACAATGGCTTCCAAGACTTTTTGATTAGGTCTGGATGCACTTGGTACCATGCTTCGTGTAACGAAAACACTACGTTTTTAAGATTAATGCTCTTCAACATTGTAGGAATGTCAGTCTCAGATGCTACAATTTTAAGCAAGTCCTTTCTGTAATAGAGTTTTACGGCTTGGATGACATGTTGATCCATGGGCTGTATTAATGGTGTACAGTTGGGTGGTAGGTACATAACACAGATTTGATTGTCATCGCTTTTGAGATCAACTGGGTGCCCTGGGGCATTGTCTAATAATAACAGAGCTTTTGGAGGTAAATTCAACTCTTTTAATTTTTTCTTACTGCCGGCACGAATTCAGTATGGAACCATTTACGATATAAGTCCTTTGTTACCCAACCTTTTTTTTGTCCTTTATAAGATACAGGAACAAAGGAATTTCCAAAAGCTCTTGGTTTTGCTGATTTTCCAAAACAAACAATCGTAACTTATGGGACCCAGATGCATTAGCACACGGCATGAAGGTTATTCTATCTTTACTAATTTTTCGCCCTGGCGCTGACCTTTCATTACCATGGGCTAGAGTTTTGTTTGGCAAGACTCGCCAAAACAGCCCGCTTTCGTCGGCATTATAAATCTGATCGTGTTGAAGGCCCATTTCTTTGATTTTTGAAAGTAGCTTTTCTTTAAATGGCTCCACTGCATCAACATTGCTTGACAGAATTTCACCTGTAATAGTCAACTGCCTTATGCCATATCTCTCTTTAAATTTTTGCAACCAACCGCTGCTTGCTTTGAAATCGCCACTTAAGTTTAGTTGCTGATAATAAAACTTTGCCTTCTCAGATATAAGTTCCCTGATAATGGGGTTCCTATAACAAAAGAAAAATGATTTTTGTTGAATACATATGTGGACTTTCAAATGTTTTTCTTTTAATTTTCTCTAGACGACGCATTTGACAAAATTAAATGAAATTAAAACTTTTTAATTGCATGTTTATGCACATACAAAAATAAAAAACCACAATTTATAAATAAAACAAAATTGCCTAAATGGCATTTTTTACTTACCTCTAGCCCTTTCCTGAACAAACCAAGTGTACAAAGCTTTTTCCATGGCTGGATATGCACTTAACCTTAGGGTCTTCCTTTTATCTAAATTATGATCCTCCGCTACATAATCATGTTGGTTTTATTTTTACAGATATCCGAAACTGTAGATTTTCCAATACTATATTTAACAGCAACTGATCTGACACTTTCTCCTGAGTCCACCGATCTAATTATTTCACGTTTTTGTTGTAAATTTAACGTTGTATGTTTTCTCTTCGACATTTTGTAACAATAAACACCTTCCTGTGCACTTGTCGCGAATTTAAATGATATAATACAGCGTAAAACCCAACTGCCAAAGACGCTCTGACAGGCTTAAACACGCAAAAGTATTGCGCGCGCAGCGACTGGATTAAAGAAATGCGTCCGGATTATGACTTTTGTAATTTAGTGTCCGGAGTACTGGATGTCCGAATTTAAGTGTGTCCGGATTATATAGGTTATACTGTATTCTAATGATCAGGTTGTAGGAATCTAACTCTAAGGATTTTTGCAGATTTTTAAGTACAAATAAAATGTAGAAGGAATGTTTGTAATTGTGTCTTTTCTAAATTGTCCTTAATCAGTAAATAACGTATATTGAAATAAGAAAAAATGTTGTAGAAATTCTTAATATATACACATACTGTGACGTTGACGATTCTAATTTCCTTTAATTATTTAATTACCTTAAGACAAAATAACAAGCCAGATTAATGAGTTATTTTCTATGTGACGTCCACTTTGCATAAAAAAAATCATTAAACTGGGCAGTTTAATAAATAAATAATGAACGTCATTAATGATATGTACATTTTATTATTTGTAACAATTTTGAGTCATTAAATTGAAAATGTACGAGGAATGTATGAATTGTGTCCGTTTTAAATTAGGTACGTGATTCCATAAACGTATTACATCGTGAAATATAAAAAAAATGTTGTAGAACTTCTGCTTTATTCTGTGGGGGTTTAGGAATACAATAGCATTACAGGTAAACAGGGAGTGTAAAGAAAATTACATCATAATGCTGTAGTCAAGTCATAAATACTATTTTCGCTAGAAACGTTTTGTATATGACAATTCTTTTATTTGCAAGTGGCTACAGCAATTTGAAGGAGTTCCCTATCTATAGTAATTTAAGAATAAACGGAGTATATTTGACATTTGCAACAAACTCGCTGAATGTGTTAGGTACTTTTATATTTATAAAATCATTTTAGATGGACAACAAATTGTATTGTCTTGAAATAGTTATTTGAAAAGTTACTTCACGTGGTCTGTCTGTATGTAAACACGATATCGAGAAAACCACTGGAGTGATTTGTATGAAGCTTGACATATGGGTGTTCTGATTAGATTAGATTAGATTAAAAACATCAATTTTACCCATTTTTTCTTCAAATAAATGTTGTTTCATTATACAAAACTTTTATTGAAGCTATTTTTTAACCGTCAAGTAGTTACTGAGATATGGCAATCACGTTCCTCAAATTGTTATAACAGTATCTACAAGTAATGTATCAAAACAAAGTGGTTGGAAATTTTTATTCGAACTATTTTTTTCTAAACCTCATTTTGATCTTTCTCTTTGCGACCAATTTTTTTAATTCCATTCTTAAAACGTTTAAAGAGGGCGGCCATTCGCTTTAAAGGTTCATTTACAAAGTTATTTCTATTTATATTTATCGCATCAGCTTTTTTCTTACTTTTTTTGTAAATTACTACCCTCTTTTTGTATGCTGTTAGACATTTATTTCATTTTTGGAGAAAAATGTTTTGTCGCTGCATACTTCCGATACAATGTGGAGTTCTGTGCGAAGCCCTAGTTTTTAAATGTACTTTTCATAAGGGTCTTCCAAACCCAAACTAAGTTATAGTGCCGGTTACGAATATAGTGGATGAAAAGACTATTACCCTGTTTATATTAACTCTGTGTTATTGAGCCAAAGCCCAAAAACAAAAGCATACTTTGGTGTTTATGTTGTTTGCACTGTTTTGAGCTGTTTATATAAATTTATGTTTTTTTTTATCGCGCTTCAGATACTAATGTGTTGATACAGTGCGAGCTTAAAGATTCTTTCATTTTAGGTGTTCCTTTCGTTCGCGCTTTTGCTACTTATGAAGACTTCTTCATATTCAAATTTACTTCATATTTGAATTTACTGGCGTAAACCATCGCTCAGAAACTAAAACGCAAAATGGTTTTTTTTTGTTTTTTACACCGTATTTACTAACATTACTGTGTGTTGATTTAGTAAGGTCAAAAACTCTTTCATTTTGGATGTTTTCGTTGTTGGCGCTTAATATGCTAATGATATTGGTTGATTTATTGGGCTTAAAGACTCTTTAAGAATAAAACAGATTACTTAAGTTTATTGCGGTAAACCAACGTTCAGAAAATAAACCTAATAGGTTTGCTTGTTTAAGTCTGATAATGACAAGATAAGATATTATCTGTGGTGTGGCACGGTATCAAATACCGATTATTGTACTCCAATAGATTAAGTTCTCTGAGGAATCTCAGAGCTGACCTTGGATTGAGAGGAGTAATCTCCTCCAGTTCGAGGAAACGTTTTCCGAAAAAATTTCACCTTCTGGAAACCGTGGTGGATCGGGCTCTCCTCCGACACAACCAAAATTTGCATGTCGTGTTAGTGATCACACCAATCTTGCAAAATGTTTGCCAAGTCGACAGTACCCCGTAGGCGCTAATGATATCGTAGGTATGTTGATTTAGTAAGATTAAAAAGGACTATTTACACACGTCAGTGCCGTATCAGTACCGTGTCAGTTCAGTATCAGTGTCAGTGAAAAATAAAATATCGTTGCGTTTGTATCAAACTGACCTGTTCAGACAAGTCCGACACAGTAACGTCTTTTACCGTCAGTGCCGCTACAGTATCCGTAACGTGAATGTTAAATAGATCGACAACGATATTTTACGACATTTTCACTGAAGTGCTAACGGGATTTTTGGTTGCTCTAAGAAAAATAAAAAATGGATGAAAAATTAATTGAATTAGTACGAGATTGTCCAGAATTGTACGATTTGTCAAATAAAAATACATGGACACCGGTTTTAAAAATAATATTTGGGGAAATATAGGAAAAGAACTGAAACTTGAAGGTAAGTTGTTACTTTATTATTAAATTGTAAAAGTTAAAATGTTATTAATTAAATAAGTTATAAAATAACCGTTTCTTAATTTTTTCATCTTGCCAAGGCACACGTCCAATATCTGATATAAAGTAGTTAGTAAACAATTCTCTTACAACAAATGCGGCATTAGTTGCATTTCCCCCTTGCATAGGTAGATTTTGTCGGTTTGTCTGCCGAATAACATCCAAGTTTGCATTTGGATTTTGATATGTATATGCTTGTGTCATATTTTTTTATGAAGTTATGTAGAATGCAAGCTGCCAAAATTATATTATCTACATTTTCCGGTTTGGCCTGGATTCATCTCGTAAATATTCTAAATTTTTGAATTAAAATACCAAAAGAATTTTCAACAGTCCTTCGAGCTCTGCTTAAACGATAGTTGAAAATGCGCTTAGAATCACTCAATCTGTTTCCTGGATACGGGCGCATCAGATAAGTTTTTAGAGGGAATGCCTCATCACCAACAATCACATAAGGAGCCTCAGTGTCTATGCCTGGTAATGTTGCAGGACGTGGTACAGATAAAGTATTGTTTTGAAGGGCTTTCCCCAGATTAGATTTAGCAAAATACCACCATCACTATTCTTGCCATAAGCACCAACATCAATAGCTATAAAGTTGTGATGTGCATCAACAAGTGCCAGTAACACAACAGAAAAGTTTTTCTTGTAATTAAAAATTGAGATCCGCTATTTGGGGAGCTTGAATTGTAAAATGTTTCCCATCTATCGCACCCAAACAATTGGGGAAATTCCAAATTGTGCTAAAGCCATCAGCAATAGTTTTCCACATTTCTTCTAAAGGTTGAGGCAACATTTCACTCATTAAAATGTTTGTTAGTATTTTGCAAGTTTCTATTACAATTTTATGCACTGTACAATGTCCCATGCGGTAACTGATTGATATTGTTTTTAGAGAATCTCCAGTAGCGAGATACCTACAAAAAAGTATTTGTTAATTTAGTATAGACTGCACAGTTCAGCACCTAACCACTAATTCATTTTCAGGGTCCGCACGTAAGACCAGATGGAACAATATAAGAGACAATTACAGAAAAGCTTTAAAAAAAACAATAACTAAAAGTGGACAATCCGCAAAAAAAATAAAACTATAAATACGCGGAGCAGTTGGAATTTCTAAATAAATTTTTTGATGAGAGAAATACGAAAGGAAATATTGAATCACAAGAAGACGAGGTGAAGGAACAGGAACAGGAACATAATGAAGAAGAACAAAGCAATGAACAGAACGCAGTGAATGATGAAAATCCTCCAATTGTTGAACTAGAAACTAAAGATGAATCAAGGCAATTTTCTACGCCTAAAGCGTATTTAACAACTTCCAACAAACGTAAAAAGTAAATGCCTCCCAACAAAGTGCATCTTCCCAATTGATGGAATACCTACTTCAAGAAAAGTCAGAACCTTCCAATTCATCTGTTCGAAAAGTAGACTCCGTGGACGCATTTTTAACTGGAATAGGTTCAACACTCAAAAGTCCATATTATTTAAATTTAGCCAAATCTGAAATATTTCAGACAGTTCAAAAATACGAACTGCAAATGATAACTGCGCCGGCGTATAGATCAAACCAATCATTGCATGGTGAACATCGAAGTAGTTCTTCAGAAACACCTTGTGTTAGCCAATATCCAAATGTTACATCTCCATGCGATATGGCACAATCACCGGCAATGTATTCAAATACTTCTACACGAACCTCGACTCCACTGTCGTCACCTAATCCAGATGTAGACCAACAGCATCCCAGAGTACTTGATCAAAGTATTATTGCGTCATCGTCCTATCAACAAGCGGACTCGATTCAAACCTTTTTAAAAATTATCAAGACCTTTAACTTAGTATATGTATTACATACATATATTTGGTATTTATGTTTAGTTATGTTCTCAGTTACCTTTCTTTGAATAAAAACTGTTTTATTACAATAATTACGCTTACTCACCTTAAACATACTGCTAAACGTTCCCTCGGGGTAATTGCTTTTCTCCAGTGCGTGTCTTGTTTCATTAAATGTCTTTCTATTTTATTCAGCAATATATTAAAACAATTTTGAGACATTCTAAAATATTCAAAAATTTTTGTTCATCGTCTACTAATTCCCGATATAAAGTAATAAATTCTCCTTCACTTTGTCGTGTCATCCATGCCTTGTGTACCCATTTTCGCTTTTTATTTAAACTCTTATTTTCCTCTTCCTCATCTAGGGCTATGGCGATAATTGCCAATTCTTTATTGGTAAAACAAGCCATTCCACTGATATTTCACTGCAAGCACTGTTTATATACTACGGACGTGTGTGTATTGACATCACTGAGCGACCACGGATAACAATGATATTGAACTGACACGGTACTGATACGGCACTGACGTGTGTAAATACTCCTTAAATCTCGTTTAGATTCCAAAAGACCGTTTGCGTTTGATGCAGCTCAAAAAATAAAGAAAATGGTTGATAATACTGTGAATTCATTTGGTGAGTCAGAAGTATGTAAATTCAAAAGATTGTTTGTAGAGTAGGTATTTTCTGAAACAACTTGAAATTGAAAAGAACAAATCCGTCGTATTGAAATGTAAGAATTTTTAAAAACATAACTGAATATGTTAATGTTTGATTTTTTCTACAGGGTTATTGGTTAAAAATTGGCTGTATAATTTCTGATTTCACGCGTTAGGGCTGAATCAAAAGATTAAATAATAAAATGACGTTTGAACCAAAATAGGTGACGGTATTGTGGTGTATAGCATCATTGAAATATAAAGTCCATTCATAATGAATGTACTCAATATATAAAAAGGATAGCCATAATATAGTGTGCGCTTTGTATACTCAGTATACTATTGGCGCGGAGTAATAAACCTGTCAGAATTATCGAATCTCCCGTATTGCAGTGGCGTAGGTACCTGATACGTTTGGAAAATCATATTTTTAGTAGATAAATATATTATAATAGTAAAATCTACCTTGATATGAATTATTATGTGGTTATATGTTATTTATTTTATTTGTATAGTAGATCACATTACAAATTTTACTTCTTACGTATTATATACCATTATTTTGGTATCTTGGTATAATACCCGGCTATGATTCTCGATTCGTCAGTACCTGGGCTGATGGCAACGTGTTTACACAGATTAACCTATTGTTCTCAGACCCTAGATGGGTCGATATGCTGCAAGAGCGGCACAATGATCGTATTTTGGTTAGAATTTATTGGTTTTACTTAACCGTAGAAGTACCGCTTTCACAAGAAAATAAAGAATTATTTCAAGCAATTATGATTTATTACTCCGCGCCAATAGTATACAGACTTTAGTAACATAAGAGTTTCGTAAATTAATATATTGTAGAATTGCAAATGTAGAACTTAGGAAATAGTGTTAGTATTAGGAAATGCTTAATAGGATTTTGTCGCTAACTGAGATATTAATAATCGTAATCCTCACAATAGTCATTAGTGGTGTATTGTACTATTTATCGATTAAATGTAAGAAAAGTTGGGAAAGGAAAATCAGGCGTGAAGTGCAAGTAACTAGGGAACCAGAAATACTGTCCATCCCGAGCTTCTCCAAAATATAACTTTCCAAACGAGGAAACCACAAATCGTAAGTGTTAAAATTATATTTGCGTTGATGAATGAATACAATGAATACAAAGTAGAAAGAGATAGGATTAGAGGTATTAAATTTGATACGATAACAGCGAACCAAATCAAAAATTGTGTAGAGGAAACAAATAAGTATAGGGTAGAAGTTTTAGAAATTTTAAATGTTATACAATAGTTTATTAAATGACAATGGTAAGGGATTGTTCGTCAATTGTCGCAAAATGCAAAACACGGTTAAATAAAACATACGAGAACGCCGAGGCTATTGTTAAAGATATTAAATTTCACATCAGTCAGCTGCGGGGTTGTCAGCAGAATTACATAATTTAAAACAAAACCACAAATCTATCGAAAATTTTGGGAAAAACGTAGAAGATTTAATGATAAATCTTACAATCGCGCAATCGGAAACCGATGAAAAAGCTTTACCAATATTATCAAAAGTTAATGAAAAAATTGCAATAAATGCTTTCGTCAACGGAATTCGCGACGAAAATTTAAAAACGATTATTAAAGCAAGAAACTACGATAAGTTAAAAAATGCCATCACTGCAGCAAAGGAAGAAGAAGTTGCTAAATCTGCAAATCAGTCGGTGTTCCATTTATATAAAAACAATTTAGATACAAATTACCGATACAGTAAAAACTATAGTAAGGAAAATAACGTGGATCAAAACCGGCGAAGCTGGCAAAATTATCAAAATTATAACATTCATCGATCAATTGGGATAAATAAAGTGAATGAACTATATTTAGCTTATCTTAAAAAAACAAAACATAAAGAAGGTCAGCATCGTAGAATCCATCTACTTTCACTTATTAATTCGTTATCGAGGAAGTGTCTTAAATAGTTTAATGTTATTCCTGCGGTGACCCCATCCTGTTGGAAATAACCATTCTGTAACTTATCATCATGTAGTTCACATTAATATGCTCATTCAAAAAATGGGACGAATGATCTACCACACATTAATGTTCTGGAGGTGTTTCTATAAAAATATGAGGATTTTGTGTTGACTATATGCGGCTATTCTAGGAGTATAGATATTTAGATAGTTTTTACCTAGGACCTACAGGGGATCAGTCTATAAAGGACCTTACAATGGATGATAAAGGTAAACCCATGCTATGTGCACTCTAGAGATTGTGGTAATTTTTTATTGAGAAAGGGGAAAATTATTTAGTTCTTACTCCACTCGCAAAAGCGCTGCTTTATGTATTTCGGAAGTATTCGTTGATTTCCAACTTTAATATCGCTAAATAGAAAGTTTTGCTGATTTGCACAATGTTTGAAGTAGCTCTCCACGAATTTGAATTTTCAAAACTATAAGTTTATTTTGCACGATCGAGCATTTTTGTTTACTTACAACCTATGTTTCCACGACGGTAGGATATGTTTACTGGTGATATGTTTACTTAATATACTATTTTCGTCTTTGCAGCATTAATAGGTCTATAACGACACCAATATCAGTATCGTTCTAAAGTCACTGAAAGTCTATAACGATACTGTTCCGTACTTAAAGTTGGTATTTGAATGATTAATTCAGATTTAATGGACACCCAATTTATCGTGGTACCAACTTCGTAAAAAAATTACTAAATGTCAAAGTATAAACATTGAGTTATGTTTTTAAATTCTTTTCTAGATTTAAAACGCAAACTGGAAAAAATTGTATATTGCACACGTTACCTACGCGGCTGTTGTTGCACTATTGTGCAATAATAGCCTTTCTTATGTAACCCGTATAATAATATACTATTAGAACTTTCAAGTTGCTGATAAGAATGTATTGTTCAAGGTCCAGATTTGGTCAACAAAAATATAGAAAATCTGAAAAGTAATTACCGAATTTGCGACAATCACTTTGCTCCCGAATATAAAGTTGATGTATTTTCTCAAAGAGTTTCTACAACCATGCGGCATTTTTCCACATCTATTTAATCAGGTAAGAATAAATTACTATGCGTCTCCTCACATAGCTCTAAATGTTGGTTTTAGGAACAGAACTATCTTCATCGCCTGCAGGTACTGTTGGTCTTCTTTTATTTATGGACAAATCGTTCGATAGTGTTAACGGTTCCATTATCCAACCTCTACCTAGTAGGAAAACTTTTACGATGCGCGTAAGGAGTACAATTTTAAATTTCTTCTGCCTCGTAATATAAACCAGGACCCTGTACAACATTTTTTTAATATTCGTATGCAAAGTGGCAGAAACTTTTGGTATTTTGGTAGTTGTAAATACCTTTATTTGTGTGGGGTTGACATCGCAACCCCATTCTAACCAATTCTACATCCGCGTATTACGTATGTAGTAAACGCGGAAACAATAACAAACAATTGCAAGTAAGCAAATTCAAACTCAGCTTTCTTAACGGCCTCGCTTATTAAGCACACAAACCTACTTCACATGTATAAAACGAAGTAGGTACAACAACACAATTAAGTACGGTTCAACAGTTCGTCTCATCAGTTCAGTTCGGTACATCCATTCGGTGCAGTTCCAACCGAATAATGAGGGCAGCCGAGACAATAACAAGTCGCCGAGACAATAACAAGTCGCCGCGCCAACATCAATTGAAGACCGGCCGAAGCTCGAGCCCACCGGTGCAACTCATTCCAGGCCCCCGTCGTCCGCACGACACACAACACCGGGATATCAGGTGACATCGCATAGCACGTAGTACGCCGATTACTACGTGCTAACAACAACATTTCCATTCATCATTAGAATTAGTATAGCTCGACTACGCTATGTACAATAATAAACGCTGCTGAATTCTACTCAAACGCAACCCTTTCTCTGATTCCAAACCGGTGTTTAGAGTAATACATCCTAAACACCACAGTAGTGACCCCCGACGTGATTAAATCAGAGAAGGACAAACATTCAACGAGGAGCAACACGACAACAACATCAGTTATAATTGCAACATTTTTTTATACCTACACAACGAAGATGAACGGAAAGACGCTCTCCACGCACACTGCGACAGCCATCAACGCCACAGCCCCCACGACGCCCGCCGCCATCGAACGCGTAAGCTTACGCATCCTCCCATTTTGGCTGGAGGACCCGTTCATGTGGTTTCTACAGATCGAAGGACAATTCGCCTTAGCAGGAATCACCGCAGATGAAACCAAGTACAATTACGTGATCGCCAACATTGACACAAAACACGCCACCGAGGTACGCGACATTCTCCAATCCCCTCCAACCGAAGGAAAATACGGCACCCTTAAGAAAGAGCTGATCAACCGCCTGAGCGTATCTCAGACACAAAAAATACAACAGCTACTCGAAGGCGAAGAACTCGGCAACCGCAAACCGTCGCAATTCTTAAGGCACCTCAAGAACCTTGGTAGAACCACCGTCCCCGACGACTTCTTACGGACCCTATGGTTAGGCCGATTGCCAACAACCATGCAGGCGATCCTGGCAACGCAAGCACACGACAAACTCGACAACGTGGAAATACCCCGTTAACGAAACGCTCGCATGCAGAAACGTCCACACATGCGACACGACAATCCTCCACGCGAACGCGGGACATCGCCGCAACAGACGCCCCTCCTTCCGACAATCGCGGCCACCTTCCCGACCGATCAAGCTCAAGAGATAACCGCCGGGACAAATACAACCCATAAAACACAGCCACTTGCTGGTATCACCAGGTCTTTGAAGGCCGGGCAAAGAAATGCAGCAAACCATGTGATTTCTTGCCGGAAAACGAGCAGGGCAGTCGATAAACACGGTCAACGACAACCTTCACATAACCCCGCGTACGACGTACGGATTCATCACTCTCAGTCTAAACTTGGGTTTACGAAGATCCTTTTCCTGGCGTTTGGTGATTGCAGATGTGACAAAACCCATCGTTGGGGCCGACTTCCTGCATCACTACAAACTATTAGTGGACATCCACAACAACAAAATTACAGACCCGTTAACCAACATCACGCAAGCCACTGGAGTAACATCGGAGCAAGAAAGGCCTTCTATACGCGATATCTCAGGAACAACCCCGTTTCAAGAAATCCTGAAGGAATTTCCCGTGATCACGAGACCTTCCGGTGCACCGCACGAGCCAAAACACGCAACGAAACACTACATTAAAACCACTCCAGGACCACCCATAGCATGCAGACACGAATTCCAATCCATGGTCGACATGGACATCGCTCGCCTGCCAGACAGCAGCTGGGCATCACCAAATTCCAGTCGCAAACGTAGACATTCCGAAAACAGCAATCACCACACCTTTCGGATTGTTTGAGTTCCCCTTCATGTCGTTTGGACTCCGCAACGCCGGTCAAACCTTCCAGAGGTTTATCGACGAAGTAACCCAAGGTTTGGATTTTTGCTACGCCTACCTCGACGACATCCTCGTAGCATCCACGTCAGAAAACGAGCACAAGACTCATTTACGAGCACTCTTCACGTGCCTACAGAGATACGGGATACTCGTTAACCCAGCCAAATGTCACTTAGGCGTCACGACAGCACGCTTCCTCGGATATCAAGTCTCAAGCAAAGGCACCACACCACTAGCGGACAAGGTGGATGCGATTAGGAAGTTCCCCACACCAACCACAGCCAAACAACTTCGACAATTTCTGGGGATGATCAACTTCTACAGAAGATTTATCCCAAAGGCTGCTGAACAGCAGGCACCGCTGAACGACCTGCTGAAAAAGAAGATTAAAGGCGCAAAACCAATCAATTGGCATGCAGAGGCTAACAAAGCCTTTGAGGCCTGCAAGGAAGGACCAGCACAGGCCACATTGCTCGCACACCCCGAACCAGGAGCAACCCTCGCCATAGTCACCGATGCCTCGAACAATGCAATCGGAGCCGCACTCCAGCAACGCATTGACGACGACTGGAAACCAGTCGCTTTCTTCTCCAGGAAACTATCCAGCGCCGAAAAAAAGTACAGGACGTACGACAGAGAATTACTAGCAATCTACCAATCCATAAAGCACTTCAAACAAATGGTTGAAGGTAGACAATTTTCTGTCCGTACGGACCACAAACCGCTAATTTACACTTTCCGCCAAAAACCAGACAAATGTTCCCCCCGCCAATTCCGCCACCTCTATTACATCGTGCAATTTACAACGGACATCACCCACATTGCAGACGCAGAAAACGTCGTTGCGGACGCACTATCCCGTATCAAAACAATCACAACAGCCCCAATCGATTTCGAAGAACTTGCAAAAGCACAGGCCACAGACACGGATTTGCAAACATACCTAAGTCCAGGAAGTTCACTAAAACTCAAACGAGTGACACTCCCTAACACGGACATAGCCGTTTACTGCGATTTGTCAACCGTCAACGCCCGACCTTTCGTCCCCGCAAATCACCGCCGACATATCTTCAATACGATGCACAACTTGGCATACCCAGGAACGAAAGCCACAACGCACCTCATCAAACAGAGATAAGTCTGGCCATCCATTGACTCAGACTGCCGGCAATGGACACGTGCATGTTTACAGTGTCAACGCTCCAAAGTCACACGACACGTCAAGGCACCCTTCGAAACAATAACAAACTTAGCCGTACGCTTCGAACACATCCACATCGACATAGTTGGACCACTACCCATTTCACAAGGCAAACGTTACTGCCTCACCTGTGTCGATAGATTTTCCCGCTGGCCTGAAGCCTACCCGATTGAAAACATCGAAGCCGAAACAATAACACGCACGCTGTATAACGAATGGATCGCACGCTTCGGTGTTCCCCTACGAATCACAACAGACCAGGGACGACAATTTGAATCCGAACTATTCAAACAATTTAACAAACTGCTTGGCACCACTCATCTGCGAACAACTGCATATCACCCGCAAGCAAACAGAATGGCGGAACGTTTTTACCGCCACCTCAAAACCGCCATCCGTTGCTACCAGGAGCAGCAATGGACCACCCTACTGCCCACCATTTTATTAGGATTACGAGCAGCATGGGGGAGGACCTGAAATTATCTGCAGCCGAACTAACATATGGCGACACAATTAGACTTCCCGGTGAATTCCTAGTACCCAAACAGGTACCACTCGAAACAAAGCACTTTTATGTTCAATGATCTGCGAACCGCACAACAGATATTCGTTCGCCGCGACGCAACTAAATCGCCGCTCGAACAGCCATACGAGGGACCATTCCCAGTCATTAAACGCGGAGACAAAAAACTAACGTTGCAGATCAGAAACCGCGAAACAACCGTCTCCCTCGATCGAACCAAACCAGCATACGTAGAGGGAAGCAACAAGGAACCGCCACCTCAGCCAAACCCCGTAACTACACCCATCCCACAGAACGCTGTTACGACCCAAGCGCCACACACAATCACCCGATCCGGCAGGCGAGTTCATTTCCCAAAACACTTAAAATAAATACAAAGCCAGCAAGAAAATGCGCACACAAAGAAATCGACACTTTGCTCGCATACCCTGGCCCACAAACCTCCGACACGTTTTATTGTGGACTCATCCACTAAGGAGGGGCCCCTGTGGGGTTGACATCGCAACCCCATTCTAACCAATCCTACAATCGCGTATTACGTATGTAGTAAACGTGGAAACAATAACAAACAATTGCAAGTAAGCAAATGCAAACTCAACTTTCTTAACGGCCTCGCTTATTAAGCACACTTCGCACTACTTCGCATGTATAAAACGAAGTAGGTACAACAACACAATTAAGTACGGTTCAACAGTTCGGTACATCAATTCGGTGCAGTTCCAACCGAATAATGAGGGCAGCCGAGTAAACAACAAGTCGCCGCGCCAACATCCATTGAAGACCGGCCGAAGCTCGAGCCCACCGGTGCAACTCATTCCAGGCCCCCGTCTTCCGCACGACACACAACACCGGGATATCAGGTGACATCGCATAGCACGTAGTACGCCGATTACTACGTGCTGACAACAACGTTTCCATTCATCATTAGAATTAGTATAGCTCGACTACGCTATGTACAATAATAAACGCTGCTGAATTCTACTCAAACGCAACCCTTTCTCTGATGTTTAGAGTAATACACCGTAAACACCACATTTGGATTGTAAGTGAATCATACGACAAAAGTTAAATGTTACTTTTATTTGCACACATGATACACCGATTAACAACTGGGTTAAAAGTGTTAGGTTACTAAGTCACTACTGCATTTACGCTATCTATATTTACTCGATATTGTGTTGCCGTATTTATAAGCTGAATCCTGACGGGTTTGTACTATTATGAACTTTAACTTACTTGCTTTACATATTAAGCAAGGCTGTTTCTTGTGCTACCTAGATATGATGAAACTGTTTACTTTATTGATGAAATTGTGAAACTTAAAATCTAAACGTTCGCTAAATTAATGTTGGTGGCGAAATGAACGCCGCTACAAACTAGTAATTCGTTTGCAGCCTCTTTTAAAACACCTCCTCCCACTTGGTAGTAACTATGAGCAAGGTGAAAGAACGTTAATACTTTGAGGGATATAATTTCTTCAGAACACTCTGAAGAAGGGATTTGTACTTTTCCAACAGAGGACGGTTATATTCTATTAGAAGAAACAATGAGCAAATGAATTTAATAACCATAATTGAAAAACGTATATGTTGATGTATAGTATATTTTTTATATTGTGGCGTGGATAGGTAGTGTCAATAAAACTTTAAGAGGCCAAGATCAAAAAGACACGAGTGAAGCATTAAGAAGAAGGTATTAACTACATTTAATAAGTTAAAAAATAAAACAACAAAAAATTAAAAGTGTACAATTGTTTACATGTAATTAGTATAATTTACTGAATTTAATATTTAATAAATTTAATGTTCATTTTTATTTCTTATGCATATTCTAAATAACGTAAGAGTCTGTTTGGTGCAATATGACTAAGAAATATTACCCTGAAAATATTTAAACTGTTTATTAGTCAATTGTAAAAATACAAGTCTGTATTTAACAATTGTACGAATTTTAATCAAATCGCAGTAACACTATAATTAATACAAGATAATATTATATGTACTCTATAAGAGCCCTTCTAGGTGGAGGTGGGAAGAATACTCAACTCAGTAAGTTGTAATCGCCGACGTTTTGCCGTGAGCTTTATCCAGGCTGGAAAATTAATTTTTTTTATAAAACAACAATATACAAATTATACACTAAATGAAGAACGCCTTACATTAATCTAGACTAAGAATGAACAAAATTCACCAATATCGGTACTGCTTTAAAAAATGATACTCGAATGTTAAAAAGATGTAAGAAATATTTTTTTTAAAATGTTGAAAATTATAAAGAAGAGATAGATTGGACTCATATGGTTTACAAGGTCAACTTTAAAAACAACAACTAAAACTTTAAAACACATATTTAAGAGATTATAAACTTGATGGTGTTTCTCTCAATAGAGTTAATAAAATTAAAGACCTAGGTGTAGTTCTCACTAGCAACTGGTCATTCTCTGAGCACATTTCCATCATTTGCTCCAAAGCCAATCAAATGCTGGGAATACAGCTACTTTTAGAAACATCCAAACTATTCTTCATCTTTATAAAAGTTTGGTAAGACCTCAACTTGAATATTGTAGCGTTATATGGTCAACGTATTAGTACGGTGAAATTAGACCAAAAAACGGCCTAACCTTAACATCCAAAGTAAAAGTTTCCGTCCAACTCCAAACTGTTCTATATAGTCCACATATTGTTTGGTAAAAAGTTACACCATTTTGAGCGTCGGGTTTGGGGGGGAGAAGTTGGTAAATTAGTGCTTTATATCTGTTGTTTTAAATATTTCGAAAAGTATATGCTTTAGCGCAAAAGTGCCATTTACAAAAAGAATCTACATTAAATTGCAAACAAAATGGTAATATACATAATCTTGCTAAAGTGAACGGTTCCCGAGTTACAGAGGGTGTAAAATATAGACATTTTTCGTATTTTTAGATTTTTGGAAAAATGAAATTTTAACTACTATGTAAACAGAAATAACTAAATAATTTCATTAAAAAGTAATATTGTACAATCGTATTGTAGTCCAAACGAAGGTAAGAGGCATGACAGAGGGTTAGAAACCAAAAAATACCGGTAAAGTATAAGCGCGGCCGCCAGAGTAACCGGTGCAGGTGCAGGTCGACCACCTGCAGTCTGCACAAATGGGCCTTATTTCTCTCCTTGCAGTACACTTGCAAAGAGGTGGTTGCACAGTTCATCAAGCATCGGGTTACGCTGACTTATTAATAGTTTTAACAGCGATTGATGAAGCTAAGAAAGGAGTTGAAGCTTGTGTAATTGGTGATGACACGGACTTACTAGTCTTGTTAACTGTCCACGCACCACCAGAGAACAAATTGAAAATGGTGGTACCAAAGAAAGGCAATCAACAGGAAAAAGAGTACACTATTTCTGACATTCAGCAAGGCATTGGGGACATGAAAGGTGTACTCTTAGCAATATACGCCTTCACAGGATGTGATACTGTATCAGCTATCTACAAGAAGGAGAAAATTACACCGTATAGGAAAGTGCAAGCCAACAACGCTCTTCGTACGAAACTTCTGGTCTTCAACGACCCCCAAAGCTGACCCCAGTGCAGTGGCTGACGATGTTTGGAGCCAAGAACACTGAAGATCTAGATTATTTTCGCTACCAGTGTTACTTGCAGGCTATTGCAAAGCAGCCTATACATTAATTGTTCAAGTTGGCTGCTCTTCCTCCCACTTCAGCAGCTGTCAGACAGCATTCATTTAGAACCTACCACCAGGTGCAGCAGTGGCTGAATGAGAAGAAGAATCCGCTCGAGTGGGGTGGAAGAAGATTGGCGAGCACCTAAGACCAATTACAACAGTACATCCTGCAGCTCCCCAGGAATTACTTTCCCTGATAGTGTGTGCTTGCAAAGACGAGTGCATTCGTAACTGCGAGTGCAGAAAGAGTGGTCTAAACTGCTCAAGCATATGCGGTAATTGTTCAGGCCTAGGATGCGATAACAGGGACACGAGCATCATAGACGAAGATCTAAAAGAGGAGGGTGCTATCTTTGAAGAGGACTGAATGCTGATGAATACTTTACAAAAATTTAAGGTCGTATTTAACATTCTTCATTTTTATTCATTATTACTATTGAATTCAGTTTGGTTGCAATATACAGCCAAATATGCCTATTTTCCAAAGAAAAACCTCCAAAAGCTGCAATTAAAAAATATTAGGATTTAAAATGATATAACTATTTGTCAAAATTATTATACAGATAATTAATTTATATTTTAAAATCATTTATGTTGGAAAAATATTCATTCATAATGTGGCATTGTCTAGAGAAAGTTCAGAGTGGGTTTTTCCGTACCACAGGTTTATGTGGCCTAGGCCAGTGGAAGCCTCTTTTCCCTTAAAAAGTAGCGCCCCTTGAGAAGGTGGTGAGGTTGTCGTTCCTTCAAGGGCATATCGCTAACATACCACCGGCCACTAAAATCACAATTTGCTTTTACAAAACATAATCCTGTATAAAAAATTAATTTCTTAATTTCCTTAGTGATAATGTCATTTTTTTCCAAAAAATCTAAAAAATACGAAAAATGTCTATTTTTACACCCTCTGTAACTCGGGAACCGTTCACTTTAGCAAGATTATGTATATTACCATTTTTGTTTGCAATTTAATGTAGATTCTTTTTGTAAATGGCACTTTTGCGCTAAAGCATATAGTTTTCGAAATATTTAAAAAAACAGATAAAAACCACTAATTTACCAACTTCCCCCCTCCCCCCCAAACCCGACGCTCAAAATGGTGTAACTTTTACCAAACAATATGTGGACTATATAGATCAGTTTGGAGTTGGAGGAAACTTTTACTTTGGATGTTGAGGTTTGGGTCTAAATGCACCGTACTATATACAATAAAAGATGTGACGGAATTGGATCGTATTCAACGTAAATTTATAAAGCATATTTCATTTAAATTTAAATTCAATTTAGAAGGCAATTATTTAATGCGAAGAGATTATGGGCGCTATTTTGGCATTGCCAGAATAATTACAAACTGCAATAAACTAAATTTTGACTTTTTTCATGATAGTATTGGCTCTTTATGTCGTCGCCTTAAAAAATTAAATTAAATGTTATTTTGTACATTAAATCCGCGATTACGTGTAATTAGTTAAGTATAAAAAAATCTATTGTATTCACTAAATTGTTAATATTGGTATGTGCATGTTTTTTTATTATTTTAAATGTTAATTTATATGTATGGCTTAGTCATTTTACTGTTACATTCTATAGATTTACGTTTTACTCTCATTAATTTACTTTCAAGATATTCTCTTTTTCTTACTCTACGCAATATCTTAAATATATCCATATTCTTTCTTTAGATGTAAGTGCAACGTATTTATTCGTAATTTTTAGTGTAACATATGTATGTACATTATTTGTAAAATGGTATTACCCGTAAATAAAAAAAAACATGTAGTCTTAATAAAATGTAACATTTGTATAAAATAACAACACTTAAGTAACAAACGATAATGTGAGTGTAGGTATCTGCCAAAAATAAAAACCGCTTTTGCAAAAATATTTTACGTACATGCGTGGAATTGATAATTTTGCATGTATTACATAAAGTGTAAGAATCTTTGTAAATATGTATAGATTTAGTAGATTAGTCGTTAGAATATATTAGTTAGGGTAGTTTACATGTTATAATTAATTAAGAATATTGGTGAATTTTGTTCACTCTTAGTCTAGATTAATGCATGCACTTAATATAAAAATAGTGATTCCAAGTTTATACATACTAATGATTTTAGGCATTAATTTCTTGAAACTCATAAAAAAGATATCAATTTTCCAGTAATCAACATCATTAAATGAAATTCGAACAGAAAATTCTGAAAATATTCTTACAGAAAAACAAAATGTTAAATTAGGGGCGTTAAAAGAATCTTTTCTTAACTAGGCAGTGGTGGTTTAGGGTAGAACTCATTTATATACGCATGTTATTGATATTGGGCAAACACTGCACAATTGTTTTCCATATATGCAGAAATTTTTAATAAAATGCTGAAATTAGATGTCATTGAACCTGCTTGGTATTCTCCTGTGCTATTAATAAAGAAGAAATCTGGAGAAGGGAGATTTTGTTTTGATGGTCGGTCTTAACTCTGGTACAAAAGGATTCAAATCTATTGCTCAGACTTGACTCTATTTATTTTAATTTAAAAATTAAAAATATCTGCGACAATTTATGGTATTAGTTATCAATATTTAAATTTAGTTAATTTTCAAAATTTATGTTAGGATTTTGTTTTTATTTGAATATTATTATAATAATTGTAGATAGTTATTTAAATTAATTGCGTTTTTAATTTATAAAACGATGTTTCATTATATATAAAAAATAACTAAATTAAAAAAAATATTGTAATGTGTCAATTTATATGTTTGGTTGCCTATGCATTAGGTTAATTATAAATTTTCCTTTGGTAAAACCCTTTTACAATAATAAAAATGTTTAATCCCGTCGAACTGGTTTTATATTAAATAATAACATAAAAAACAAAACAAATTAATTTATTTATCCACAATCACCATATTATAGAGCTATTATTATGCCGTTATGAAACGTTTTATAACACCTATAAAACACTAGTGTTTTATATTCCATAAAACATTAGTGTTTTGTAATATATAAAATTCAAGAAAAATTTGCAGAAAATTTAGTAATTATTTATTAACATTAATATTAACATTCACGTTAACATCAAAAGTAAACTTATTTGCAATATCAGGATTTACATTTACACAAACCACGTTTGAGGAAATCTCTTGCATTGTGCTGGATTTTCCTTGAATTTTTCTAGCAATATCGATTTTATTTGACTTGCTTTCTTCTATATACCCCTCAACAACACTAGATGACCTCCACGCTCCGTGCCTCTTAAGAGTGAGAATATCACCACCAGCATTAGCCAACAGAGGCGTATACTATGTCCCGTATAGGATTTAGCGTCTAGAAGTTTTAAGAAAGAAGCAATCTGTTAGGGGATTCTGGAAATAGTGTTAATTCCCACAGGTTGCACGGTGCATTTTCAATTTATATATCGCAAAAAATCTTGCCTGCGAAATAGTACTTTTAGGATGTAGGCGTATGTATTTCTTGCATATCTCCATAACATTAACAGAGAATCCTCCGTTTAATACAGTGAAACTTCTTGACATATTGGTCTTTGTTTCTGGGATGGACACGTAGATAAAAGATCCTTTATCTTTCACATGTTCAATATTTAAGTTTACCAGTTCATTGCATCGTAAAGCTCCACAAACACCCATTATGACAGCAACCTAGAAATATTTAAAATAATTAAGATACCAATACAAAAGAAAAGAAAATTGGTTGTACCTTCATCATTAAGTACTTTTCATCAGATGCTGTTTTCAATAATTGTTCGATGTGTCCCCTCTCAAGCACTTTTGCCTTCTTTGCCTTGTAGTTTTTTGATTGGCTCTTGAGATAAGCAATTAATTTGCCGTATTTTGATATGTCAATATTTCTATGCACATTCAAAGTTGCTCTTAACATTGATTATTTCGTCCACATCGACGAGGAGGCAAACTTGCTTCTGACATTTAAAAAATAAGCGAACAGGACGTCCTCGTTTATGATGTTTGCACCTCTTTTCTCTCTCCATTCATTAAAGGTAGCAAATTCTTTTATGTATGCATCTTTAGATTTGGCCGGCAACAGTTGCAGGTTTACTTCTTCAGCTTCCTCTTTAATTTCTACCGACAAAGAATCACTTTCTGACATTTTTCAAAACGACGCACACAAACGATTTCTAATTTTTTCACAAATATTGTTTTAATAAACAAGCATCCTAGCAACTAATAATGGAAAGCCGCCCAAAGTTTCACTAAATTTTCTAATATTTGCTATTACATTGAAATTTTAGAACTGTCAGATTACATATTTTCAATTAAATTATAGTTATTTATGTACCAAGGCAGTAAAGTGATGTCCGATAAAGACACTTTACTGACGTGGTGCATACAAAATTTTATCGCCAACTGTTTAGAATTCGGAATATAAGAAACTGAGGTATATTTAATTGCATTTTATTGAGACGAAGTAAACTGAATATCTTCCATAATTTGTTATGAATAAATTGCAAGAAAACTATTATCGAGCCGTAATAGGGAGAAGCGTGACACTGACAGATAATAATTTTCGAATAATGTCAAAGTCAAAATACTTTACCTGACGCATATGTCACTTTACCTGACGCATATGTCACTTTACCAGACTCATATGTCACTTTATCTGCCGCGAGGCAGATAAAATTACATTATTGGCATAGGATAAGGTAAACTGTTTGTTTACTTCCGGAAATCAATCTGATAATCAACGGCGGATCTACCATAAGGCTTATGAGGCTTAAGCCTCAGGCCCCGAGCACAGAGGGCCCCTAGTTTTGTAAATTACATTGGGTTAATGATAGTTAAAGTACAAAATGTACAAAAGAAAACAGCGAAGGAAAAGATAACTATTATGCATTGTTTCCGGATTAAGTCGAGGATTAAGCACTTAAAATATTTTCGAAGAAGGTAGGTAGGTAGGTAGGTAAAACAACTGTTTTCTCAAAATATCGGCGCCTTTTAATCCCTTCAAAGTTGTGGATTGTATTCTAAAATATTTATTACTCAAAATATATTTACAAAATAATTATTTAAGTTATTTAAGAAGGAAGGTTTCTTTCGGTCCATTAGCTTTACAACGTTGTTTCCTCGAATTAGCATAACCTATAACTATTCTTATGTTACTGATGCCGCCACATCGAACTTTAGGTAGGAGTTTTTCCATGTTTGCAGTAAAAAGCAAATTAACTCAGTATTTTTAATTAGTGGTTACAGTTTATGTTTGACTTCGGATTTCAAGCGGGCGCGGACGTTCAGATTCTGACATTCAGTTATAAAAACATAGTTGCTCCTAGTGATAGTGCCGGAAATAAGTGACTGAAAAATCACAGGTCGCGATTTCACACCGCACCACTATTTTTAATATTAATAATTATATATACGAGCATATCAAGTTTGTTTAGTGCATATTTGGAATTTTAAAGTGGCATTACTATCCTCGGCGGCTTCATGAATAATTGTTGTTGAATATTAGTTCGTGTTTCTACAATTAAAAATGTCTGAAAGAAAATATTTAAGCGGCCATCAAAAACGAAAACTAAAAGAAATAAAAGAGAAGGAAAAAATAAACTTCCTAAGTTGACAAATTTTTTCCAAAGAAATAATAAACATGTAAGTGAAGTATCCAATGCTGAAAATTCTAGTCTAGCTATTAACGTACCTGGTAGCTGTAGTACTCAAATTCAAAGTGAATATTTGGAAAATATTATTGATCAAAATCAGGATGGTGCTACATATGATTTTACGAGTAATACCAAAATTGAACCCTCCAGTGACGCTAAGGAGATAGAGACGTTATTATTTTCAAAGTATGCAGACTTGGGAATGTGGCCCGATAATATCAATAATAGCTTCAGATCTCAATGTTTAGTGAAAGAAAGTATCTTTTTCAATGTTTAAACTCAGAAAATGTTTACGCGGAATCTGAAGTAGCAGGAAAAATCAAAAAGATACTTTTCCAACGTTTATGTGAGTAAGACTTTAAAAATGGACAGAAAGTGAAGCGTTTTTGGCTGTGTTATTCGAAATCAAAAGGGAAAGTTTACTGTTTCGTTTGCAAATTATTTGCTCAAACCCTTTCAGTGTTTATCAGTGGGTTTTCCGATTGGAAAAATATCTTAAGGGCATTGGATTGCCATGAAGATTCCACAGATCACAAAAATCAACAATTACCTGGCTTACGAGAAAAAGTAACACATCTACTATAGATAAGAGGTTAGAAGAAGAACATAGAAAATCCGTAGAGTACTACTACCATGTTCTAAAAAGAGTTGTAGCGGTGTTAAAATTTTTATGTGAAAGAGGTTTAGCACTAAGAGGGCATGACGAACAGTGGGGTTCACCTCACAATGGAAACTTTATGGGGCTCGTGGAATTAATATCACAATTTGATCCATTCCTTCAAGAACATTTAAGGAAGTGTCAGTCTGAAAGCAGAAGTATTACTTACCTATCAAAAGTGTTTATGAAGAATTGATTCAAATAATGGGAAAACAAGTTCTTAGGACAATAGTTGATCAAATAAACAGTGATCACTGCAGGTATTTTGCGATAGTGGTGGATTCATCTCCAGATCTCTCACATGTTGATCAGTTGGCAATAATTGTAAGATATTGTTACCAAGGAAAACCTTGCGAAAGATTTTAACATTCTTACCTATTAAAAACCACACTGCTTTTTTTTGTTTAATAAAATTACCGACTTTTAAGTGATATTGGTCTGGAACTAAAAATATTCGAGGACAATCATATGATAATGCGTCAAATATGAGTGGTAAATATAGTGGACTTCAAGCTCGATTTAAAGAAGCGAACCAGTATGCCGATTTTGTACCGTGCGCAGCGCATTCTTTAAACTTGGTTGGTGTCGAGGCCGCGTCAATAATTCCTGAAGTTGTAAATTATTTTGGAATTTTGCAACAGTTGTACGTATTCTTTTCAGCTTCGCCTCATCGATGGGATATTTTAAAAAATCATGCTACGCTTCAATATTCGCTAAAAACACTATCTACTACAAGATGGTGTGCTCGGTATGAAAGTGTTAGAGCATTGAAGTATGGGTATAGTGATGTATTAAACACCCTCAAATATATCATGGAAGGAGATGAAAAATCTGACTGTAAACGAGAAGCAACAAACTTGTTTAAAGCATTGACCAAATTGGAAACTGTAATATTAACGATTAGCTGGGAAGAAATTTTGGAACGTTTTAACCAAGTCGCCAAAAACTTCAATCGCCTGAGTTAGATATACATAATGGTTACAATTTAATTCTTTCGCTAAGTTTATATTTACAATCGTTTCGAGAAAATTGTCATAATAAACTTATTGAATATGAAATAAAAGCTAATGAAATAAGTACCGAAACACAAAAGAATACAGTGACAAAAATAAACGTATTAAAACAAAAATATTTTCAAATGGTGAGACAGGACAGGAGATTTTGCGAGGCAGAGATAAATTTCGGGTTGACGTTTTAAACAAATTATTGGATTGTTTGATATCCGAATTAAATAAAAGAGGTGAAAGATATAAGGAAATTGACAATAAGTTTAAATTTTTGTTTGATATTGCAGATGATGCAGTGTCGTCCATTGATATTAATAGTGTTGAATTTGCAGTCCGATATTACAAGGAAGATCTGGATGACGCATTGTGCAAAGAATGTCAACAGTTTAAAGAATATTTAAAATTAACAGCTCCTAATCGTTCAAGCACTAAATTATCTCCAAGATTAATGTTGCAGTTAATTTTCGAAAATGACGTAGCGGATGTTTTTCCTAATCTGACCACAGTACTTAGGATTTTCTTGACAATACCTGCAACAAGTTGCGAAGCTGAAAGGGCGTTCTCTAAGATGACGTTCATAAAAATAAGTACAGAACAACAATGGATGGAGAACGGTTTAAATATCTGTCACTATTGTCCATAGAAAGCGATATACTTAAAAGTTTATCTCTCGATGAAACATTAAAAGAATTCGCCGATTCAAAGAATAGAAAAAGTGCATATTTTAGAATGATTGAACATGTTTTCAGTAATAAAGATGATAATTTTTCAGTTGTATGTTTTTATTCTTATTACTGTAACGGTGAATGTTCATTATTGTATTTGTATTTTATTCAAAATATATTTTATATTTATTTGTGAATTCTGTCAGGGACTTCTAATTTTATTTTAATGGGGCCCCATTTAAAGAAAAGCCTCAGGCCCCCAAAATAGTAGATCCGCCACTGCTGATAATTGACGGCTTTACTGACGGTTGGCGATAAAGAATAAACGCTCGAACTTCGTTCTCGCGTTTAAAAATTCTTGCGTGGATAATCTGCCTACTAAAACCCATTTACAATAAATAGCTATTATTAATGAGAAAGGTTTCTTAAAACACTTGATGCATATGCAACCGAACCTATAAGTTGACACGTTACATTTTTCTAAAATTACATATTTTTTTTATTTTACAAAACATTTTATAAATTAAAGTCGCAATTAATTTCAATTTAAGTAACATACTCTGTACAATTGTAAACCCGTTGCACGTCATTCATTTTGATAACGTCATAATGAGAGGTTGTTGCCAGTTCATTCATGAATAACAAGACTAGAAGATACTCTTCGATAAAGAAAATTTAACATTATTAATTTAACAATAAAATAAGTTTATCATATACAATCGAATTTAAAAGTTAAACACAAAATTTTGTTGAAAATTATTTTATCACACAGATATTAATAATAATATTTCTTTTTGCGATTTAAATGTTAAATTATAATTATTAAAGTCTAAGTATTACTGTCACTATCATTTTCTAAATTTATTATAACAGGTGCAATGTCACCACCATCAAACTTAATTTCTCGATCCCACCATTCTTTGATAATATTGTCGGTATGTCGAATAGTATTGGCGTTACCGTCGACAATGCTTCACGCCACATATTAATGCAACTTTGTATTGTTTTACCATCTCGTCCAGTATGTTTATTGTAGTGTGTCTTTGTAATACCCCATGTGTTCAATCGGATTAAGCATACAATGGTATGGGGATATTCTTAATACTTTATGCCCATACTTTTGCGCCAACTGATCGGCATCGTGGTTTATTACTAAAACAAAATTATAAATGTGAAGAAAAATAAATTAAAATTTTTACTAAGATGTTAACTTTAATTTGCTTTTTTTCCATGAATTATTAGGAACTTTCGTAAGGACTAAACTGTGATATGGGGCATTATCCATTACAATAACAGATGGTTCTTCCAAATTTTTCAATAATTTGTTCTTCAAACCAATGTGTAAAGTTTTCCCCATTCATTTCACTATGATAATCTGGATTGTTTGTGCACAAAGAAAAAAGTAATTCTGTACCAGGAATAAACCCATTGATGTTCCCTGCATGCTAGACAATATACCTGTAAGTAAATGTTTATTTATTAAAAACTCTAATAATAATAATAATACGACAAACCTCTTTCCATCTACATTAGTACTTTTAACAGTACGTAAATCATTATCTTGTCACGATTGACTCACAGAGTCCCATTCTGGAATATCCACGTTTCGTCTAAGTACACGAATTGGTACACAGATTGTTGATAAATACGAGTGTATTCTTTTAAAAATCTAATTCGTTTTAAAACAACATCAAGTTTTTCTACCATGTCGGGGATTATCTTTTTGCCATTTGAATCCAATGTTTTTTAGCACTGTATCTAAAGACGTAACATCAAATTTATCATCTTCTTTTAAGTTTTGCCTTAGTACTTTCACAGTAATATGTTCATCTACAAAATCAAATTGTAAATAAGTAACGCCAATTTTATCAAAATACGTTTTTCTGAGGAGCCGATTACTTCATTTTGTTTTAATGCTTGCGAAATGGAACTAACTGTTGAAATGTTTATATTTAATGCAACTACTTACTCGCTAAAGCAATATTCTAGTTACGAAATAACAAAATAATTTAATTTTATTACATTACCTCTCAAACTGCATTTAATGGTGTGAAAGGACCTTTGCGATCACGTTCGAACTTTATTAAAGACGCAACAAATTCTTTTCCACGTTTTTAAGTGTTAGCGACATAATAATATTCAAAATCACAAAGTAAACGTTTATATGTTCTGAAAAGAACAGTTTTTTTTAGATAAACAACAAGAGAAACAATAACAAAAGCACGTGTTAAGTGACAGTTTAAATTTAATGATTTAATGCCACATTGTGCAAAACTGCCAATTGCAAATATACTTTTTTCCCATAGATAGCGACAGATTGTAAACGCTAATATTCAAAAATTTTTGCTTAATTTTTGACCAAATAATTACGTGCAACCAGAAATACATCTTCTCCTCCGGTATGTAGAACGTCCCATAGATACAAGCAGTAGATTCTCTATACGTGTCAGTGTTTCCTTCAGTCACCGATAGATGGCGTTATGCGTTGGCTTTCCGGTTTCGTCATTGATTGAATATCGCGATTATAGTGTTGTGATGGATATCGATTCAGAGTCGATTATATTTCATCAAAGATGGCTTCGTGCTGTAATACCGGAAATAATTTTACCACACGACGGAACAACGCAATAATTTAAAAATAGATTTTTTTTTAAGTTTTTAATATGTCATTTGTATAAATATTACTAGGATATACTACTCAGTTTGTTTGAATTCATCTTTAATTTTAAATTGAGTGTTAGGTGTGAAAATAACAGGAAACTAAAATATTATAATAATGTAACACGTATCGCCACCTATCGGCAACTTCGAGAGGTTCATAAGCAAATATAGAATCATCTGGGGAAATGATGAATTTCTGGTGCAACGGATTTACAATTGTACATAGTTTATACACGATTATATTAATAATGTGCAAATAAGAATAAAAATACTTACGTAAAATTTAAAAATTAACTAAATAATTTAAGAATTGTATCATTTAATCATGGCACAAACAGCGCCTCATAAGAATTTGCCAAAAACTGCTTTTTAAATCAATACCTACTACTAATGAACTTAGCGTGATTCCTGATGCTTAAACGAAAATCTTAAGTGACGGTACAAAATAGTCCGATTGAAGCGTAGATGAAAATGGACAGCTTTTCAAGTTACTGCTTACAAAGCATCCACCGTTTAATACATTGCAGTGGTTTTTCCTAGACGTTTAAGAAACCGTGCTTTAAATTATTGTCATGACTCAAAGACACAGGTCATTTTGGTTATTTTAAAACTTAGAAACGCGCTGAGTGTCATTATTACTGCCCAAAAATGAAAGCTTATATGTCAAAGCTTGTCATACATGTGTTCACAAGAAACTCCCAATGTTGGCAGACAGGTCTAAAGGGTAAAAAAAAGTGTAAAGTTTCCTTTTCAAATTGTGTCTACTGATCTAATAGGCCTTTTCATATGTCAATGTTTGGTAATCGTGGGTTACTAGCCGTTACGGATTGGTTTACCAAATTTGCCATTTTAAAACCGATGCCGAACGCTAGTGTAAGTGAAATTTGCAAGTTTTTAGAAACGATGTATTTTGATGTTTGGTGTTCCACAAATTATTATGTTAGATAACGGAACTCAATTTTGAGCCAAATCCGTTCTCCGAGTACCACATTCAAAGACTACGGTTTAATGCGTTGTGTCATCATCAAGTCAATTTTGTGGAGCGTACGAATAGAGTTATAGGTACAGCTATTTAGAAATTATCTGGATCAGTCTGATCATAAATTATGGGATGTTAATGAGATTAGATCTGCGGTTCACGAAGTAACTCACGTTTCATCTAATCAAATAGTGATTGGCAGGGAAGTTGCATAGTTGGTGTCTTTTATGGAAAATTGGATGATGGGGAAATGAGATTTTGTTATCACAACGCTCACAGTATGTTCAAAAATTTTCAGACTTTTCGATGACATTTAGATTATATTAAGTAAGGTTTACCAAATTGATGTTATAGCACAGTACACAATAACATTCAGTAGGGACAGATCGCATGTCCTTGATGACAAAATTTACCTCGCGCATGACAGCCAGTTGTAGGACTTCCTTCGTATCCCGATAGTGGCGTAGCCATCGCCATTCAAAAATTTGAAAAATATTGCTAGATATATTTTCACTTTTGTCTTACAATAAAAAATTCTTAGCGTGTAGGTATTTTAATTACAAAAATAATATTTATAGGAAATGCTGCAACTTCATTAAAACTAAATTCTTATCGACGTGCGTAAAACAGTAGTAGTAGCATTGATTATAAAGTTACGTAGTAGTAAAACAAGGACGCCGCTTAAATTAAAGACTCAGATATATTAGTAGTTTCGGCTTTTAAGTTTTAACATCTACTTTTAAATATGAATATAAACTCTCTTTCCTAACAATATTACAAAGTGATTCTGGAAGTGTACAGAAAAAATTTTACTACACAAACATCAAATATGAGTAAACGTGACAGGTATCCCCTTATTTGTGCATTAAAATATTGCAGAACTAATTCTCGAATTGTTGGTGCTAGCTTGTTTAGAGTTCCAAAGGATACTCAAAGGTAAATTAATAATACATTACTTAAAATAGGCTATTTCTAATTTATTTTAAATAGATGTGAAGAATGGGTTCAATTATGTGGTTGCGAGTATTTACTCAATACTGTTTGATCTTTATATATGTCAATGTATCGGGTGTGTCATTTGCACTTTAATAAACAAGTATATACGAAAACAGCTAAAGGCAGAAAGCTGCAACGACACAGCTTACCAACTTTACTGTTAACATGTTAGTTTTTAGGTTTAGCTTGCAAATATTTGATTCAAAAGTTTACCATACTAATAGATCATCTAGCTCCATCGCAGAGTGATTTGCTACCGTCATCCAAGCAATCGTTTAAATCTCAGCCTGGACCCTCTTGTAAGTTGTTTTGTAGTATACGTTGTGGTAGTAAATTACTGAATTTTATTAGACCTATCATATCAGACATCGGTACAAATGGATGTTGAAAGGAACAACCAACTTTCCCAATTATATTTAGACCCAAACTCCAAAAAAATTAAGTAGCCGCTCACTCTGAAAGTGCAAATTAAGAACCCAAGTACATTCTTTGAAAGCAAGAACGCAAGAAATAAAGAAAAAAATTGGTTTACATAAAACTAAGAACTGCTTTGTAGACACTGCCTCTTTAGAGGATTTCAAGAAATGATGTGACAAGTTTTTAGCACCAGAGTGTTCCAAATTTGTTAAAGTTCAGGCTGAGTTGCATAATAAATCCTCTCATCAAAGGAGGTATACCAAAGAATTTGTGTTTGATTTGAATTTGAGATTAACAAATATTAGTGTTGACCTTATCTATCGTGTTAACAATGTAAGCGATTTCACAGTGTCACAACAGTGTTTTATCACAACGCCATCGTCCTACCAGAGATATGAAAACTTATCCTTTAAACTTCAAAGGTGCCGACGCATACTGTCCCTACTGAATGTTATTGTATACTGTGGTTATAGTTTGAGAAAAACTAATATTCAATTCCACGTTAATGATTTTGTATAGAAACAAAATTTTGTATTATCTAAAGCTGCGTCCTCACTGAGTCGACACTGTCGATTGACTCTGTCGATCGACGTTGTTGATTAGCAAGTCGACAAAACTGCATCTGTCCACCCAGATCGACAAAAATGTTTGTCGATCAGTCGAAATCAACATGTCAGACGAAGATGACGCATTAGTTGCTTGTGCCGCATATATTATTATCGCCAAAGAAAAACTTCCCCGTAAAAGAAGATTTTGGGTTCGACCAAGCCTGCGAAGTAGAGTTAGATACAATGCTAGCGATTTGATAGAGGATTTAAGGAAAGATGATGTCAACATATTGAGCCTTGAATACAGGTGTAATGGTGGATTTAGACATTTTTTTCGAATGTCGGAAAGTGAATTTGAATATTTATTACAAAAAATCGGGCCAAAAATTTGTAAAGAAGATACCAATTGTAGACCTGCCATTCCCATAACGGAGCGTCTTGCTGTAACGTTGCGATTTTTATCAACTGGAGATTCGTACCATTCACTAATGTATCTTTTCAAAATTTCAAAACAGGTGATTTCCAAAATTGTTCTGGAGGTGTGCGAAGCCCTTATTGATGTATTACAAGAATATATAAAGGTAAGTACTTAATATTTATTATTATTTACGAGATACATATAAAAAAGAAATACCTAGTATAGCTACTTTTTAATCAAATTTTAACGACTACAAAGAGCAAATAAGAACAAATAACAGTAGTACAAATAAGCTAAAACTAAATATTTAAAGTAAATCCTAAATGAAAATAGTACCGCGCATATCTATGTTTATTGTGACGTATGATGTCGTGGAGTTTGCAGCTGGGTGAGAAATTATCCACAGCTTCATCTTCATCAGTAGTCATTGTAGAAGTTGACAGTGCAGGAGTTGGGGGATTACCAGAAGAGCATGAGGAATATGATTCCGGCGACTGTTGCGGCGGTAAAATCGTTAGTAAGCCACCGGAATTAGCTGGAGGCAAAAAATATTGCTGAGACAGAGGATAATAGTGCTGTTGCTGAGACCGAGGATAATAGTGCTGATGCTGAGCCTGAGGAGTCTGCTGCTGTGGTTGTTGTGCTACGGGATAATTATAATTTCCCAATTTTGCTTCAAACAAAAGTGTACTTATTTTGTGTTGCACTATAGCTTGAGCATAAGTAGTAGGCAAGTTTCTTAATGTCACAGCCACTTCTTCGCCACATATGGTGAACACATCCTTTGGTTTTTTGCAGCTAATGTTTGCTTCATTGCTTCGTATGCTTCATTGACCATTGAGTCATCGAATCTTCTTTTCCTTGATGGTACATGAGCAAGAGTTGGAGACTTGAACTGTTTTTTTGGAGTAACATTGTCCTTTGCTTTTTCAACATTATTGGTATTAGTGGTATCCACATCGTTGGCATCGTCCACGGCATCCATTACCGATGAAATCTGTAATATAAATATTTTTATTTTACTACTGTTGTAACTGTTTTCAGTTTAAAGATTGAAAAATAAAATTAAAAATATTAAAATTACTTTTTTTATTTCAGATGCCTAAAAACGAAGCAGAATGGAAAGCCGTTGCCGAAGACTATCACAATCGTTTTCCGAACTGCGTCGGAGCTATGGACGGAAAACACATATCGTTGCAGGCTCCAATAAACAGTGGCAGTGAATTTTTCAATTACAAGGGATTTTTAGTATTGTATTGTTTGCCGTAGTTGACGCAAATTACAACTTCATTTACGTTAATGTGGGATGCCAAGGGCGCATTTCAGATGGTGGCGTGTTTAGTAGTACCACATTTAATAAGCTTCTAGAGGACAATACAATGCATTTACCTGAAGAAAATCAACTCCCAAATAGTGAACTAAAAAGCCCATATGTTTTTGTTGGAGACGATGCATTTCCTTTGTCAAAAATATAATGAAACCATATGCAGGAAATCACACTAAAGGTTCTAGCGAAAGAGTATTTAATTATCGCCTCAGCAGGGCTCGAAGAATATCAGAAAATGTGTTTGGCTTAATATCTAACGTATTTAGAATATTTCGTAAACCATTGCTATTAGAACCCCAAACCGCTTGCAAGGTGACGTTAGCAGGATGTTACTTGCACAATTTTCTTAGAAAAGTGCATCTAAAAGCATTTACAACCCTCCTGGAACATTCGATTCAGATTGCTCTGATTCAAGAGACGTTATTCCACGAGCTTGGAGAAATGATAATCACCCTGGCTTAGCAGATTTACCCAGAATACCCAGACGAAGTGCACTGCATGCCCAGCAAGTGAGAAACACCTTAAAAGACTATTTTATGACACCCGAAGGAGAAGTTCCGTGGCAATACGAAATATGTTAAAATGTATTGTTTGACAACATAAATTTAAAAATAAAAATAAAGTTTTTAGTTCTCAAAATCTACATACCTGTAGCTCTGAATCCAACATCTCCCTGGGCTTATTTTTGTCCAGTAAGAATTTCAAACTTTCAAAAGCAAACCATTTACTTGTATACACATCCTCGGTACCAGTGCCAGATTTCTTGCTATCCTTTATTTTTTCAATTCTCTTGAAAATTGACTCTGAAGATTTTTAATTTTTTGTTCTACAGCTTGCTTCTCCATGTTAAATTGATTATCAATTTCCATCAGGGCATCGTGCCTCAAGTTTCTCTTCTTATAGTTTTTCATTTTGGAATCCCATAGATTCTTTTTCAGTTTATATGCCTCAATAAAGGCTATGACTTTATCTTGCTCCCATTCCATTTCTTCTAACGAATACCACAAAACACGAATACTACGATGTCAACAAGATGGTTAAAAGAGTTTGTCGAATGTCAAACGTCGAAAACACGTCAACACACTAATGTCGATCGACTACTCTTTGATGTTTACCGACAGGCGATGGAAAACAAATGTCATGGTCGTTTGCCACGTACACACCGAGTCGACACTGTCGACTAAGTCGATCGACAGTGTCGACTCAGTGAGGACGCAGCTTAAGGCAGCAGACAAGTTTACTTTAAAGTTAGCTCCAAAGTACATTTTTTGCACAGTTAATAGCGTTTTTTTACCTCTTGTCTATGAACTTGTTGATACCAATGGAAAATAAATCGGTAAATGACACTTAAAGGATGAAACCTTATTTTGGTGAAGAAAAATCGGAAGCGTGAGCAGCGTATGTTATTGATGGTTGTGCCAGCGACTTGATGATTGAGATGGATTTTTGATTTTTGATTTTCTTTGGTTTTATCGCTGCTTATCTATTAAATATTTTCTCTTGCAGTTTAATTTTGTTTTATTACCAAGCTTTGCCGAATTTTTCAGCTGCCGGTGTTACATTAAATTGTGTGCGACAAGTTATTCTATTCATCACACCCGTCAAATTACCCTAGCAATAGTAACACTGACCTAGTTTTTTATTTTCATGGGAATTTAAGTAACAAAACTATTTGGTTTGATTTTTCTTCAATTAATTTATATTCAAATTACTTGAAACCTAAATGCTCCAAGGTGCTCATCAAAATTCAAACATTATAATTTTTTTGAGGAATAATTTGTTCTTTATCGTGACAGAGTCTAGGGTAAATGAACAGTCGACAACGTGAATAACTTTTATGTTAAAAATTTGTTGAAATACTCATTTAAAGAGTGATTGATTGATTTCCGGTAACAAGAAATAAAACTTTATTTTCTATGAAGGCTATTAACATAACATAGTGTTGTGCAATTGAAATAATAAGTATCCTACTTTACATAACTAATATGATAATTTAAAGTGTAATTCTACGCTTAATAAACTTCTTCACCGTTTTCATTATACTCGACATGTTCTTCTCGAGTGCCATCGCCTCGTTTTAAAGCAACAGTTTGCACTAATTTGTTCGAAGCTCTTTTTAAATCGTAAGCCCATCCGATTTTCGCAAATAAATCTATCCACAACGCTGTTGCGTTGATAAAATAAAGTTCGGAGCACTTATAGTCCCAAGGGAAAGTGTGGTGAAAATTATGCCAGCCTTCTCCTAAGGCGGCAAAGGACACGAATATATTTTCGGAGGGGTTAATACTTCTGTTAATACGACAAAATTTAATTTGAGGCGAGTGATAGGTAATAATACGTACTTATCGTAAGGCTTGTGGCCAAATATGTGAGCAAAGCTGTTAACCGACCACGTGATGTTAAGGCAAATAACGTATCGCGCTATCGAAACAGCCATGAAAGACCAAAACCAGCTTTCTCCCCATAGGAAAGGCGGAATCGATGTTGGAATAATAAAAGCTATTAATAATTTTAAGGGAACGAAATACCTAAAGAAAAATTTCGTTAAACTCACAAATTTTTCGAAGAGTACTTTTATACTTTAAATGAAATTTGACGACAGGATCTGATGTGACATCGTCCATATCGACTTCTTGTCCGCGTTTTATAACTTCGGGAGTTTTTCTCATCATCAACCACCCTACGTGCGAAAAGAAGAAACCTCTTTTCGAATTATGAGGATCGGCGTCCGTTTCTGTATGTTTGTGGTGTACTCGGTGATCTCTGACCCAGTCGAAGAGTGTATTCTAATTAGTAAGCGCATTAAATTTTGATTTAACGTAATTTCGTCAACTTACTTGAGCCGCCAGCGTGTAACAAAACATCAAAAAAATTCTTAAAGGAAGCTTGGCTTTGAAAGATTTATGCGTCCAAAATCTGTGAGCGCCACCAGTTACACCGAAACCTGTCAATTGGCCTACTAATATTGCTAAAAAATGTTGCGTTAGATAAAAAATTATAGATAATCGTTAAACTTACAATATACAAACAAGCGTTTGTGCTGAAAATACGGAAACATGATTAAAGTCCAAACTGTTAAAATGTGGATCATGGTTATGGAGATGATGTTGACCCATTTCAATTTGGTTCTGTATGTGCCAACAATTGTTTCAAATTCATCTTCTTTTAAGCTTTTGTTTGCATCTTCAGATTTGTTTCGGTCTAAGTCATCTGTGTGTGAACCCGTTTGGGGCGACATGACCGTAATCTGCAATTAATCGCTTAGCATTGTATAAAAATCACTACGTCCAATCGCTCAAAAAATTTATAACTAAAATCTTACCTTCAACTAAAACTAAATCACTGATACTCCAATTAGTAATCTTAAGTATTATTTAATTGGAAGTAAATTCGATTCAAAACTCAAATATTAAAAAGGAATGTTTTGTTTGTTAATAAAAAAATACCGGTAGGTATGTCAGCGCGCGAAAAAGATTAAAGTACTTCTTGTGATTGTTATTTGGTACAAGGTAACGGTAATACTATTCAAACAAATATATTTTAATCTATCTTCAAATAACTAGGAAGTGGGGTAGGAAGGAGAATTCTTGAACGTGATTGTGAAACTACAAAAACACTCTTATTGGTGGTAATTATGAATTAATTGTTATCGTATTAGGTATTACTACCGACATTTGTAATTTCTTTGCAAACGTCGTTTTCTTTTGCAATAAATTTGATATATTGGTAGGATAATTAAAATTGGTAATAAATAAAGACATTAAGTTGAATAGAAAGGTTGAAGTTTAAATGGGACCTAACCAGTTCTTTAATTTGGCGTTAAAACTGTTATTAAGGTTTTCCTCAAGTGGACGTCAAAATACGACGTTCAATTGCACATGAAACGCATTGTTTGAATGTTAACGAAATTAGTTTTTAATGTCAATGTGAATGTTGGTATTTTATTTAAATCGATCGGAGATGGCTATCAAATGACTATTGTATTTTTATTAGTTTAAGCACTGGTTTTAGTTTTTTGATACTGTTCAAGTTTTAGTTTGAAAAACTTTAAACTTTTTTGAGATACCATCAAATAATAGAAGATATATACGCAGATTAAAAATGATTTTTTTATTGCACTCATTGGCTTTGAATAGAAATCGCCAGGGTCAAGTGAAAAATACTTTATTTTCACAACATTTTTACAAAACATGATGTAATTGGATGCGGATTCTTTTATTACATTCTCGTGGTGGATGCAGTAACATAGTCTTTCAGAATATTATGAACTGTATCGCTGTAATGGGTTTTTGTCAAAATCATTCGTCCTCCAAAAATTTGCTTAATTTCCAGAAAACAAATCAAATGTCATTTCCTTTAATTTATAGTTTTTGCGATTCACTTAAAATCGTTCATAATTATATTTTGCGCTGATATAATTTAAATTTTCAACACAGGACTCTAAAAGACGTATAATTGAGTTTTTGTCTTCAATTTTTTTTTGCAATCACAGTATGTTGATAAACAACGTTTATATTGGATTTTTATTCACCTGGATACAGAAAATACGTAAAAAAATAATTGAATCAAAAAATTTAAAGAAATAAGCATGGTAACGTGAAACCGGAATCCTAGAAAATTTGTGCCTAATAGAAAATTTTGATATGATCTGTTTTTCATTTTTTAAAGTTGTTAAACTATAAGTAAGTAGGAAAAGATGTTCGTCATTTAAAGCTTTTTTTATTTTTAATTCAGGAATTTCGTTGGATTGTGTACATAATTACAAAAACTGAAAAGCTATTTTAGACAGTGGCACGGTTTTTAGAATATTTTCCAAAATATTTTTTATCAGCATTGTTTTTAAAAAAGCTTTCCAATTTAAATTACCATTACACACATTTATTGAAAAAATTTTTATCCAATTAAAGATACGACATCCATCACGAAACCGGGTATTGGGCGTCTAGCTGAAACAGCGTCAAACTTATCCTTAGTCTGATTTATTAAGAATACACCGGGATTGGCGTCGTGTACGATTTGAAACGTCAAGGTCGCACAATGTACGGTTTTGGAGGTTAAGTATAGACGACTGACCGGGTAAAAAAGACGAAAAAAGAAAGGTTACACAAAAAGTGGTGGAGCTCCTTTACAGAGCAAATTTGTGCGTCGTCCAAGAAAGATGGCTGAGTAAGGCTGATAGCAGTAGGAAACCTTTATAGGAGAATTGCCGCCAAAATGGATTCCAAAGTTTATGCAAGTGATATTGTTTAATACCTGCGTCCACAGCAAGTTGGATTTGGAACTCAAAGACGTACATGTCATGAAATAGTTTCTGAACAAGAACATGGCTCCTGAAGGTCCACTACAAAAATTATTTTCACACCTTGGAGAGAAACGTTATCCTTGCAGGCCCTTACTTCTTAGTATCTATCCAACCAATTGTGCAGGCGTTAAACCCAGAATCGAATGTATTTTACCTTGATGATGAAACCTTTGGTGGTGATTCAGAAACAGTACTACACGATTTTAACCTGCTAGTCAAATGGAGCTGGGACTTGAGATTAACTGTTCGAATTTCTCAGGAAAAGATGCTGAAGTTTGACTAAATATCCCCAGGAATCATAGTGATAAACGAAACAAACATGAAAATACTAGGAGTCCCCCCAACGAATGAATCAACATCAGGTATACATAATCAGAAGATTCAAGAAGTTGAGTAACTATACTGTCGACTACTCAACTTTAAATCTCACATCGTTTTCTTGTAGCTGAAACATTGCCTATCAATTCCAAAGCCGATGTACCTCCTTCGGATAGTTCCAACATGGAGATTTCGTGATATTTTAACCAAATAGGACGAACGCCTGAGAAAATCCTAGGAAAAGTTGCTAAATAATCTACAGGATATGTTACAATATAATGTAACCACACTTCCATGCAGATACGGTGGACCGAAAATTGTATTGATTAAGTCTCCAACCCTATATGGCTTCCACTTGCAGTATTATAGAATTAGTTCGATTGATGTTTCCTTCCATATCGGACTTTTCTGATGTCGCTTTCTACGTAGAAGCCAAATCACTCTGGTTGGAGTCCCTTCTTGAAGAAGCAACTATTCTTGCTGTCCAGCGTAACCGGGACGAAATTTCCCTAAAGGATAAAATATGAAAACTCTCTTTTGAAACTGAGGAGAGTGTTATTAGATATACCATTACTTATGCAAAATAATCAAGTGCCCTGCTGAATTTCATTCCATCAAAGCCTTTTGGAACAATGCTTAGTGATAATATTTTCCGAATCGCAGTCTCATTCAGCTTTGATCTAAGCTATTTTAAATTACTGTTACTTAACAGGTTATTGGTGGTTTTCCTAAACATCGACTCGATGCAAATACGTTGCAATACAAAGTTTTACAAATATTTGTATCTAAAAATCATTATAGTACTAATTATCGGTGGTTTTATTTATTTTTCTTAAACTTGGAAGTTAGATGTTATTTATACTATTAGAGATTTTATTAAATTTTGGAAAAAATCATTTAACAATTTTTTTCAAATGAAAATCTTCCTCTTTATTTATAATTAATAATTTATAATTTAGGCAAATATTGGTTAAATAATTTTTGTTTTAATAAGTACTTATCGATCTCCGATTGCCACATGACCTTGTATCACAATATCTTTAATAATATTAAAAAATTAAACAAAAGTTGTTGCAAATTAAATTTTTCACAACTATTCAATTCTTGAAACCTTTGAATATTCATGAACATTGAACCTGAATTGTATGGTCATAAAGACACTGTTTACAACTTTTCTATATGATTCCGAATAATCATAGTTTTTAACATAAATTTTGACTGATTTTTTAATAAATAATCATAATGTGAATGACAAGTTCGTGCAGTGGTAAAGGTGTTGAAAATATTATGTATAAGGTATTCGTAATAACTTCAGTCTCTGGTATGCCATGGTAGAATCAAAATGCCAAATTTTTAGTCAAATACGGGACGATATTTTAAGGGATCGATCCCCAGCTACTATCTTGCAGATGCTGAACTATATATTTTTAATTGAAAAAGTTCTAGCACAACCGAATCATAATCTTGAAGAATCAATACGAAACAAAAATGGGTAAAAAATAATGTATAAAATAGTACCTAAGTAAAAAATATATTAATTTTATAAGTATTTACAGCAATAAAATACACATTTTCCACAGATAAAGAAACACAAGGTATACAATCCATGAAATTACATTAACAAAGTGGTAAAAAAATATAAATTTTCCAGATAACAGAAGAATAACAAGTAGATTAATTTGGAATGGATTCAAACATTAACTGCAACCTAACCATATAATAGGATGTCAATCAGATTGATTACTTAGACTAATCATCAGTGATACCAATCGTCAAAACCTACAGCTATGTCTTCTAAAGGAGTGTTGAATTTCTATTCCAAACTAATGATCTCAATTTACAGTAATTTCTGAAAACTTTGTTAGGGCTAGCATACAATTAGTCATTTTTTCATTTTTGTTTTTATTATTTATGTTCTGGAAATGCTAGTCCTCTAAACACTCTTTTCTATTTTTTTAGAGATAAACTTTTGCAATTGTTTCTTCATAATGTCATTTTTACTCTTTTGTAGTGTTGTCTTCGATTTTTCTTCTTCATGTCTAGAACGGTGTTATCTGTATTGACTTGGTGTTAGTTTATGTTATTTAATTTAAATAAATTTTCCAAGTGACGACAGAAATAAAAACCAAACAGGAACAACAAATAACAACAAACTTAAAAAAATAATAAAACAACATTAATGATTACTTCCCATTTTACTTCAGGAAAACAAATTGTTACTAAAACAGTTAAGCCATCTTATTTTACTCTTTTTGGAGCGCTGTTAGTTTCCAATCGAATGTGATTGAGGAAATAAAATAAAACCTATTCGAATCATTGACAGACATGATTTTTCGACATAATATGACTTTTTTGATAATTGAAGTGTTGGATCGGGGTTATCATGCTTAGGTTTATCGTAGTTTTTCTAATCCTTTGCTAAGACGAGTCAATCCACGATTGAACACGGTTTCGTCAATATAGGTTTACTCGTTTACATTACAAACTACTTAATTGTGACCATACGCTTAAATAAATAAATAAATTATCGAAATATTGAATAAAATTTTGTACGGCCAAAAGAATCTTTTTCATGGACTAGCTCTAATAGTGGGAACCAGATAATTAATGCATTTAAAAAAAATGTGAAGCCACAATCAGACATTCTTATGATTAAGTTAACTGGAATTTTGATCTGCTGATTGTTTTATCTCGTTTTTAGTTGATTAGAGCGTCTGATGATTTCCAAAGCTTTATCGATCTATACTTTTAGCCTCGATAAAGCCCTCACAGGTTTGGGCAAAACGTTGGCCTTAGATATAATTTTAGACCGTTTTTTTAACTCTACCTTCATCTAGAAGGGAAACACTTTTAAATCATACCAATAATTGGACTGGGCAGGCGTGAAATTGAATTGATTTTATTATTTTTACAGTGTACAAAAATTTACCCTAATATAACTGCATTAAAACGTGATATAAACATAATCTAAAAATTGACTGAAATGAATTATTTACATATATTGAAAACTAACTTAAACTTTTGCAGGTATCAGATGACTAGTTTATTAAAAATTACCAAATGTGAAAGAAAATTCAAAGTCCTACCCAGTCCAGTTTTTATTTGCAATTAGTTTTTGTTTCCTAAAAGGACAAACATTCGTCTTACCGCCGCCACCACATAACTTTAAACAATGTAAAAAATACAATAAATCCAATTTTTTTCTGTACATTGATCAAAAATTTTGAACACACTAATTTTCTGTTGACTTAGAATGAGTAAAAACTAGATATTGGTTAAAGTGACAGAGAAATTTAATTTTCTCTAGAAATTAAAACCTCTAACTCTTGTTGAAGAAATTTACACATTAAGAAAGAAAATGGAAGAATAATGGAATGGAATAATTAGAAAACGTGCATTTGAGTTTTAGAACAAAAAAGAATATGAACGAATATCTGTATAATAGTATATTGAAAATATGGTCAAATAAAGATCACGTGGTTATCATATGTAGGTAATTTGTTAACGAACAAAAAAATTCTTTAAACAAAACTTTTGTAAAATCTGAGCGAAAAATATTTTATTAAAAAAACTGTTGATTAAACCTAAAAACTAACTTTCCTAATTTTGATTTAATCAAAGTAGGTCCACTACGAAAAGTAAAATTTTTCGTCACTTGTGAGATTACTTTGATATTCGTTTTGAAAGTGGTAACTAAGGTAACATCCGTTACACTGGATTAGATTTAAATTCGAAATAGGCTTGATTCATTTTTCAAGCTTTTTTTCAAAAAAGTGCAAAAGTTTTTGTAGATAAAAATTAGAGAAAGTTTTATTTCAAAACATCGTATTTTTTTTCTAAAATGCCTTTGTGGCTGAACCAATTTCTTCGAAACTCTAATCGGATTAGTGGTATTTGAATAGAAATCGCCCACAAACCAGAATTTTTTTGCTTACTTTCTATTAACTTTTGATTTGGAAAAAATTGCATAACGTATAGTCAAAAATGGAAACTTTGTAGTTCGCTTCCTAATTGATTTCGACCAAAAATCGTACGTGTCCAAGTAAGGGTTGAAATCATTCAAATTAACACTACTAAACTTGACGGAAGCTTTTGAAGTTTACAAACTACACAATTTAGGTCAAAAGTACTCGAGGTAATGAATAAAGCAGGTGAAATTTTAATTTAAATTTCGAGTGCTTAAAAACAGTGTTGACCTACAATTAACATTATCGCTTTCCTGAAAACCTCTCATCTCCTTTAGCGAACGTTACGTACGAAAAATTGTTGTTAGACAAACAAATTAAATTAATTTTTTTACTTTCACTTACTGTAAATTGCTGATGCGATTATGCAGCACGAACACAACTTTACAAATAACTTTTGAGTAAATTATTTTCGAAGAATTTCTTAAACTATTATAACTCAGTTCCGTTTCTGATTTTGCAATTTAATTTGCCACATCCAATTTGTAAACGCAATGCGTAATATAATTTGTTCTTGTTACGAGATCGCGATTTTTTTAGATGAACCATGAAGGTTTTCAACTAAGCATCGTAAACGACAAAATAATACTAAAAAATTTCGTGTGAACGATTAAAGATTTGAATGTCGATTTAATGGATCGAAAAATTGGGTAATTGTTTATACTTTCTCGTAGGTACTTATGTCGTAACACTTTTTGAGTGCAGATTTTCTATTCGTGGTGGCAATCTATGTAAAAAACGGAATGGTTTACTTTAGATGTGGACATGGAAATGGTATAATATAATTTTTAATGTAGGAGTAAAACATTTTTAATTAAAGAAGAATTCAACATTTTACAATATTAAAACCACACAGATCAAGGAGATTCGGGTAATATGGAAATCATTCATAATTTTTTCTAACTTATACTGCTTCCATAGTGCATTTAAACTCACATCTTACGGTTGCTACAAAATACGCTTTCCTCTATAAAATAAAAATACGTTGTCAATGGCAACGTTATCTGGCTTAAGAAATGTTGCAATTTTTTTGGGAATTGTTCCAAAAAGTGGTAATTACTACATATTTCCTTTATAATAATGTTAAAAAATTTTTAAGGTGAAATTTAAGGACGTAACGCAACGTAACGGCAAAACAAGTCTATGGGGTTAACACCAAAACCCTCCTTATTTATATAAATCTTCTTTCTTTCTGATGAATAACAACATTTACTACATCGGCACAATCCTCTACGTCATCGAATTGCAAGTTGCACAACTTGGCTTTTCTGCAAGCCCCAGCAATAACTATGATCAAAGCAACCTATAAAAACCCGTCAAATCTACATGAAAATAATAAGTACAATAATATTTATAACCCGTATTTATAAATAAATGTTCATCATCCGCTTCTTCTAAAAATCTTTTGATTTGGAAATAATTTAACACTGGAATCCCGACCTCAAATTATGAAGATTTAACCCAAAACACCTAGATAAAATGTCGCTCATTACTAAGTTACAGGGTGTTTTGTTTAAAAATTTAAAACTATTTGTGCTCAGTATTTTAAAACTAATTGACGTATCCATTTCATATTTGGCAGGAAGTGTAGACACTGTACACCCTTCTAAACTACGTTAAACAAACATTTCTGTCTACTACCAGAGGCGTACGATAGGGGTAAGTGACCGGTTAATCGTCCCCAAATTTTACGTCACTGGCGGAATAGAAATTTTAATAGAATTTTTCAATTCTCCAATATTTTTTAAGTAAATTATGTACTCTTTCCTTATAACAATTAAGTCAATATTTTTCGAGATATTTTAAGTTAAACATGAACCTGTATCATTTTTTTAATTTTGGTATGTAACTCGGTAATAACTAATATCGACGTTTTGAGCCAGTGGATTGCATTTAATACGCAAATTAAACTTTAATCCGTATTAACAATAAAGATACTAAAATTTGTTGACAAAAATAAAATAGATTTTCTAACTTTAAAATAATTCAAAGTGATTTTAAAATATTATTAAAGCAAATAACCTGATCGTTATGAGGAAAGAGTACATTATTTACTTAATAAATATTGGAGGATCGAAAATTTTTATTCCGCCAGTGGCGTAGAATTTGGGCACGATTAACCGGTCACTTACTCCTGTCGTACGTCTCTGATAGTAGACGGAAATGTTTTTTTAACATAATTTAGAAGGGTGTAGGGTGTACAGTGTCTACACTCCCTGCCAAATATGAAATAAATACGTCAATTAATTTTAAAATACTAAGCACAAATCGTTTTTAAATTTTTAAACAAAACACCCTGTAACTTAGTAATGAGCGACCTTTCATCTAGGTGTTTTGAGTTAAATCTTCATAATTAAAGGTCGTGATTCTAGTGTTAAATTATTTCCAAATAGTAATGAATCACCCTGTATATGTTTTCCTTGGTCTTTAGGGTAGCTTTTAGCATTGAATATTCTGGTCATAAAGATGATGATGACAACTTTTGCGACTGTAAACGTAATATGAACTTTATATGAATTTTTAAAATAAATAATACGCATATATTTAGGGTAAATACCTACCTTCATATCAAGAAAGACCAAAATCACATCTTCGCTTACTTCCTAGATGCGTTTTTTATTTATACAGTTTTGAAAGGAAACATATACTTTTTCATATGCACTTTTAGGGTCGAATTTAGAGAGCTTCTTCACTCATACTCATACTATACTTATCTTACTCTAACCTAACTAAACGTCAAGTTGAAGTCTTAGTTGTTTAGTGTAATTTTGTTTTTCACAGTAATGTTGGCGAACAATAGCTTTGGTACTTTCCTAAACTGAAGACAAAAGTGAGTTTCGTTTCAGGTAGTTGTTTAGTATAATTTTCTTCTCCAAACAATATTTTTGACATATCTGATATTCAAATTTAAATTGAGTTACTCTTGAGCATCGATATGTCGAAAATATTGTTTGGAGAAGAAAATTATACTAAACAATACTGTCTGAAACTAAACTCACTTTTGTCTTCAGTTTAGAGAGGAACAAATGCTATTCTTCGCCATCATTACTGGCTTTAAAGGATGATTTTATTTCCTCGCAAGTTGGATGTCAACATAGTGATCATCTTAGACCATTATGTTTTAGTTTAGCACTGCAACCCATCGTTGAAAAACTTATTTTCGAATTACACCTATTTTACTTGGACGATGGAACATTTTGTGGTACCATTTTTTAAGATTTTGGTAACCTAATGGAAAAGGAGTCATATCCGTCTTCAAATTAATCCAACCAAATGTGAGATCTACTTTTGTATTGGAAATTATGATGCTGTACTTAAAAAGAATATGTGTCGGGATAAAGGTTTTGGAAGAGGACAACTTAGTCACTTTTAGGTGCACCTTCGACCATTTCTTCTATTGGATTAATTTTAAATGATAAGGCTGAAGAATTAAAGAGTTTTAGAAAAAAATAGATAAACACAAAATAATCAAAAACCAAATCAAAATTTTATTAATTACGCAGAACGTATAGAAAGAGTAGAACTCTCGATAGATAAAGTAAAAGAAAAACCAATACTAAAACTCAAAATACTCAAAAAAATGAAAAAAGAAAATTACGTTTTAGAAAAAAATAGATCAAACAAAAGTTATAGACACCTAATAAAATTTGTCAAAATTTTTTCCTAAAACATGTTATAATACATCTTGTTTATAAGATGTGGAATAATAAATTAATATTGCACTAAAACAAAACATCTAGAACGTGTTAGTTTATGAAAATATACTAAAATTCAAATTTTAATTTTTACTTAGTGGTATCCACTCAATTGATTTTTGTTAATTAGAAATACAAGAAAACAAAAATAATCATATCACGTTTAAAGTTATTTCTACTAACGTTAAAATACAAGAAGACACTTGCCATCCAAAAACTAGAAGTGGTAAGTACTTAAAAATTTTTTTAGTGAGCATAACGACGCTTCAGAACGATAGCTTCGAAAATATGACAAACGTATCTACGATTCTTTGTTTTAAGTGCCATCACTACTTTTCGAGAACAACGCATAATGATTTTTTATCTTCTTAGTGCAATAATTTGTAAGTGGAGTATTCGCAATTACTTCTCTTGATCTTTAAACTACCTCATTGATTAGAGATAAAGCAAAGATAAATTTGTATTATAGACTCGCATTCAAATTTTTGTTTACAGTTCAAAATTGACTACACAGGGTGCCCCATAATTAATGTATAAAACTTTGCCAAGAGATTCTTTGTTCAGAAATAATATTGAAAGTATGAATAAATTTACTAAAAATTCTAAGGGGGTTCCCGTTGCCCAGTGCAAGTTTGAAGATGGTTTTTATTATTATCAGCGATATATACAATGTAAATGTTGTTTAGTATAATTTTCTTCTCCAAACAATATTTTTGACATATTCGATATTCAAATTTAAATTGAGTTACTCTTGAGCATTGATATGTCGAAAATATTGTTTATGGAAGAAAATTATACTAAACAATACTGCCTGAAACTAAACTCACTTTTGTCTTCAGTTTAGGAGAGGAACAAATGCTATTCTTCGCCATCATTACTGGCTTTAAAGGATGATTTTATTTCCTCGCAAGTTGGATGTCAACATAGTGATTATCTTAGACCATTATGTTTTGAGTTTAGCATTGCAACCCATCGTCGAAAAACTAATTTCCGAATTACACCTATTTTTCTTGGACGATGGAACATTTTGTGGTACGCCCGAGACCATTCTTTAAGATTTTGGTAACCTAATGAAAAGGGAGAGTCAGTCATATCCGTCTTCAAATTAATCCCACCAAATGTGAGATCTACTTTTGTATCGGAAATGATGATGCTATACTTGAAAAGTTCAAAGGAATATGTGTCGGGATAAAGGTTCTGGAAGAGGACAACTTCGTCACTTTTAGGTGCACCTTCGATCATTTCTTCTATCGGATTAATTTTAAATAATAAAGCTGAAGAATTAAAGCTTCTTCTTTCCTGACTTCCAAATCTAAAAGCTCACATAGGCTATTATATACTGAACAACTGTCTCGCTATTCCGAATTTAACTTACCTCTATTGATCTTACCAACAATATTTCAAAGGCAAGATATTTAGTATCATGCTGGAAAGAATCTGGAGTTTAACTTAACGCATTACTGTACAACTCAATTGTAACACTACTGGACAATAACACTTTCAGAATTTCAATTGCACTGCGATTAGGATGCAAAATGTGCTTGTCGCATTAATGTAATTGTGGAAACCAAGTTGATGAAAGTGGACTCGATGGACTATCTTGTAAAAACGGCTTTGAACATTCATCAGTAAATCATATTTTAAAGAGTACATTAGCAACTGCTCATATTCCTGTAATCTTGGAACTTTCAGGATTATATAGAGATGATGGTGAAAGGCCAGACTGAATGTCGTTGGTTCCGTGGTCAAAAGCAGAAATATAGTTTGGGATGCGGCGTGCTGAAATAGTCTTGCTCTATCATACATAAATAGACATTCCAAAGAAGCAGGAGTTTTAACTTAAATGGCTTGTAGCAGGAAGTAGAATCACTACAAGAGAATTTCAGATAATTATATTTTTGTTCGATTTGCTTTAGAAATCAATGGCCCTTACATTTATTAACGATTTGGGGCAGAGAATTGCAACTGCAACAGGCGAATCCCGTTCATGGATGTTTCTTCTTCAAAGACTCAGTATTGCCATTCAAAGGGTAAATACAGTCTTAATCACTAAGTATGGAGGAAGTTTTCCTACTTTAAAACATTTCTTTTTATAAATGTTTTTCGTTATATAAGTTATGTAAATGAATAAAATCTGCATTACTAAGACGCCAACTTGACGTTCAGTTAGGTTAAGGTAAGATAAGTAGGATATGAGTGTGAGTGGAAAATTAGGAAGCTTTCTGAATTTGACTCTTAGACTTTGCACGTAAAAATCACCTCGCAATTCTATTCCTTTTTCTCAAATTTCTTTCGGAACGTTTTCGCACATTTTAACAGTAAAAATTTCATCACATTTACGTAACGAGTGTCGAAATTAACCGATAACAGAACGAAAGTGAATCAGACGCGAAGGCCGAGCGTGGCATGTAAAAAAGTTTTGCTATGGAACTTTGACAAAGAAACACACAATATTTTTGAGCTGCTTTTTGAAAAATAACGTTTTTTTAAATTTTAAAAATGATCAAAACTCAAACTCTTACAATGAGATGTCGTTACGACACATTGTATCACTTACGTTCGAATATTATGTTGGTACTACTGTATTACTAAAACAAATCATAAGTTGAACTTCAAAGTACCAACTGTTATATAGTTACATATCAAAGACCCAAGTTATTCAACTGTGTAGGGTTTTTATTGCATTTCTCATTTTAAAGGTTTTAAATGATTTTTATTCCTTATACATCCTTTTTCTTTTGTAATAATTCATTTTGCACAAAAAAAAGTTTAAACATTTCAGACATTTTGGAGGAAAACTTAACATGAATTTCAAGTAAAATTCTTTCTTCAAACAAAACATCAAAATTATCAAATTTGCAATGTTAGCTCAGTTAAAACAAAAATTTAGCAGTTTTTCTACAGGGTGTCTGAAAATTAATTCGTCCAACTTTAATAGCAGATTCTATGTTTAAAATAATGGAAAAAATCTTCATAAATATAGGTTGAAAAGTGCTTCCTAATCAAATTTTTTTACAACAAAACTGTGCACTTGTTGAAGTAGTACGAACCGTGTTAAAAAAAAATGTATTCAATAATTTTATTGCTGCGAGTAATTTGTGCTGGTTGTAAACATTTTGAGATAATAGGTGCATGTAGAAAACAAAAATTTGGTACGCACTAAAAACATTTACATAGTATATATCGCTCATAATAATAAAAATCATCTTCAAACTTGCACTGGGCGAATTTTTAGTAAGTTTATTCAGACTTTCTATATTATTTCTGAACAAAGAATCTTGGCAAAGTTTTATACATTAATCATGGGGCATCCTGTGTAGTCAATTTTAAACTGTAAACAAAAATTTGAATGCGAGTCTAAAGTACAAATTTATTTTTACTTTATCTACTATCAATCAGGTAGTTCAAAGATCAAGAGAAGTAATTGCGAATAATCCACTTACAAATTATTGCACTACGAAGATAAAAAATAATTATGCATTGTTATCGAACACCAAAATTTTTTTTAAGTATTTACCACTTCTGGTTTGTGGATGGCAAGTGTCTTCTTGTATTTTAACGCTGGTAGAAATAACTTCAAACGTGATATGATTATTTTTGTTTTCTTGTATTTCTAATTAACAAAAATCAATTGAGTGTTTGATACATGGATACTACTTAGTAAAAATTAAAATTTGAATTTTAGTATATTTTCATAAATTAACACGTTTTGTTTTAGTGCATTAGTTAATTTATTATTCTACATCTTATAAACAAGATACCTATATTATAACATGTTTTGGGAAAAAATTGTGACAAATTTTATTAGGTGTCTATAACTTTTGTTTGATCTATTTTTCTCTAAAACGTAATTTTCTTTTTTCATTTTTTTGAGTATTTTGAGTTTTAGTATTGGTTTTTCTTTTACTTTATCTATCGAGAGTTCTACTCTTTCTATACGTTCTGCGTAATTAATAAAATTTTGATTTGATTTTTGATTATTTTGTGTTATTCTGAATTTTTAGGCAAGTTCTTCTTGAAATTAAAAAAATCATAAAATACATATCTTAGGTCTTCTTAGCCTGTTGTTCCAATATCTCATAATTAATTTGAAATGCGGGTTTTTGATTGCCTTAGTGCAATCATAAAAATTTGTATGAAAGAAAGAATGAGTGCATCTTCCGTGATTGGACCGTCATTAACTGGTAACCACAGTTTCGTAAGTTTTACGTCCAACGGTAAGGGGTTTCATGAGGGCGAAGATTGAAAAATTTAAAACAAACAAAGGAAAAGTTTAAGGGAGACCCTTAAAAGTGAGGTAGTCAATTTGTACATCAAGACAGATTCTAGACTGAAAGAAGTCCCGAAAGACGTTTTGATTCAACAACGACTCCGGCGTTTCTTAATTACAGGTACATTATACCGGTTCAACAGAATCATGTCTATTATATGTTTCCTTATATAAGCGACACAGCAGCTATGTCACCGGGGCCGCAATGAGTAAGTGTTTCTTTATTTATTTAACCGTATGCTTAATTTTAATTATTGTTTTGTTCTGTATATTCTTATGACCGTAATACATGAGGCTAGTTTTTTAAGTCAGGACACTGTTTTATTATCTATCCTGGCTTCATGTCTTCGCTGGGAACATGATAGTGCTGTTTACATGATACCAGATGATTTAAGCCAGCTTGTACCAGTATCATTGCAGTGACGGTGACAACACGTCCATTAAGTAAAATGTACTGCATTCGTGGATAATCTGCTTTACTTTTTTGAAGACAGTCAGAATAACAAAACAGCGTGGTCACTATGCAGATACTAAAGTAGCTCAAAAATAGAACGGCAAGCTATTAAACTATCCTGGCTTCAAACACTAACTTTCTCGATAGCTTACTATCTTGGAGGTAAAGCTAGTTTTATGTAGCACTAGTTTGCTATCCTGCCGTTATGGCCGGGATAGACAAAACTAGTTTTTCAAGGCACGATAGCAAGCTAGTAAGCTAAATACTGTCCTATTAACTGCCCTGGCTTGATGTTATGGCTTGGAATATCCTAGTGTTGTTTAGATGATGCTTGATAATTTTAAGCCACCCAGTACTACTGCAGTGACGGTAGCAACACGTCTATGAATCAAAATGAACTGCATTCGTCAAAAAACAATACAACTGAAACATTAGAACGAATTAGTAGAAAATGTATTAGAAAAATGTGTATGGACAAGACAATGAATTTTTAAAAGGAATGAATCTGGATCATCTGCTTTACTTTTTAGAACATACACAGTTGAGGTCAGAAAAACAAAACCACTGTACGGATACCTACTAGCTTACAAAATAGAACGGCAAGCTTATTGCGCCAGTCTGTGACCTGGACTCTGAATAAACTAATTTAAAGCGATAAATAATGTCAGTACTGCATCTTTTCATTTCTTATGACTCAATTCTTCAAAGGTGCTTGTAAAATGTGATGGGGTAATTGTGTGGGGTTTAACAATTGCTGGAGTTCATGTTTTTTTTTGGAATGCATGAGGGTTTTGATGACTAGATATTGCAACCAAAGTAATTTAATAACTTTCTTTAAATCGTTTATACCATGTGTCTCTGGCAAGATCCAACATAGGACTTTCGCTATAGAAAAAAAAAATAGACCGATCCACTAAGCCTAGAACTTTTGTTTCCACTTTTACGATATACATTACATTGGATTTCGCTTAAGTTAGAAAGAGAGAAAACTTTAGAATTCTTAATCGGTAAATGGTAGTAGTTTGATCATTTATTACGCACACTTACGGACATGGTATCTACAAAAAAAAATCGGCCGATATTAAGACCGCAAACAAATTCACAAAAAATAATGTTTAAATCATTTAGAAATTTTTCAATATTAATTGTAATTGTATTTACTTTTAGTTTCGTATTATTAAACCTGAAATAATTATTGAAAATATGAAAATAAATATAGCAATTAGTGGGAAGTTAAATAGTTGCTCTTATACTTGATTTATAGTAACCTGAGGAGGTGTAGGTACATAAGGATGCAAGAAATGTCTCCTTAAAAAACGATTTAATGGTTTTTGTTACCATTTCTTAAAGAAGAAGAAAATAGTTATTAAATAAATTAATTTTAAACCTGATTTTTTTTTATTCATCGTAGTTTTAAAATGTTAATCAGAAATTTTCCAAAATCTTATATTAATCTCATATGAGTAATCGGAATAATTTCTGATTTTAATTACTTTGCAGATATTATCTGTGGAAATAAATAATTACACAGCGATTAAAATATTTGTCGTACAGCTCGATTAACCTAAAACGTGAATACAGTTTTTGTGTAAGAAAACTTGAATGTACTTACTTCATATAACGATTATAAAATACGAAAGCAACTAAAGAATGATCACAATGTTCGTGCAATTACAAAATGGTAAATAACTAATTTTTACTCCACATTCTATAAATAATATGGCAAGTTACGTGACAGTTTCCAAACCGAAAATTTTAATACCACTCTTTTTTCACTTTTTCCAACGAATTAAAATTAGTAGGTTATAATGACCGATGGGTGGTCAGCTGTCCGTATGTGAACCAGATATCACGAAAACCACCCGCCCGATTTTTATGAAATTTTGCACATGAGTGATATTTATAATCCCGCAAATATAACTAGATTTTGGGTATAATCTATGTAACAAAAAGGAATGTTAACCTACACAGATTTTCTAATTTTCAAAATATTTAGAAAAATATGTATTTACACATTTTTGGTTAAAATAAAAGTTGTTTGTAATTTAAGTATGGACAAGTTTAAACTATTCTTGATCAGATTAGTATTTTCTGAGATATAACAATCACGTGACACTAATTGTTGCGACAATATCTCTACCAAAGTAACGAAAAATAAAGTTTATTGTCTATAACTTTTGTTTGAACTATTTTTTCCTAAAATCCAATTTTTATCTTTTCTTTTATTTTCACTCTCCTTAAAAGGAAAGTGTTTTATCGTAGCACACTTTCGATACGCTTTTACACGTTTGTTAGTATCAGAACGATGTGCGAAACGATTATTTTTTGAAACGTTATAGTTATTAAAATTCGGAAGTTTGCAGGACGTTAAGACATTCTACACAGATCTGCCTTTCTAACTTCAAAAAAATCCCGTAACGTAGCAAGTATGTAAATTTATTAAAAACAAAGAAATATATTAAAAGTTGATTTATTATTATAATGTAAAGTAAAATTAATAACATCAATCTCGGCTTTTGGCCCATCTCTATATGCGGTTTTGATAAACATTAACGTATAATGTCAATAATGAGCCTTATTAATGACATCGTCTTTTATTGACTTCTTTATGTTAATTTCAGGAATAAAGTTCTTTATTGTCTCTCACTACCTAAATACCAAAAGTTGTTTTACATTTGTCGCATTTCAATATTATTCTTACAACAATTCGATTACGGAGTTTTAGCTATTTTTGCTTGCTTATAGCTTGCTATTAATAATAATACTTATTTATTGTCAGTACTGATCCACATGAAAACATAGATTTGTACACAATAATTGTCAAGATTACATATATCACTAACTTATGACATTGAAGCTATTGAAAGTGGTCACATTGAAAATATTCTTTTAGGTTGTAAAATGGGTTGTCCAGTAAACTTGTTTTTAGTGTCAGCTTAAACTGCTTATATGTGTTAATTTGTTTTATGTTTATAGGCAAATTATTAAAAATTTTGCAGCAGTTGTATTGTAGATTATTTTGAAATAATGCTGTTCTGTGTTGACCCGGGTTTAGAAGACGCTTATGACGCGTATTGTGACTGTGCTCGCCATTTGAGAAGCGCATTTGAAACTTATAAACATAGCAGCTTATTTCTAAGATATACGTATTTATTACGGTGAGAATCCTTAAGTTTTTAAATAAGGATCTACACGGCGTTCTTAAGGGCAAGTTACATATAAGCCGTACTGCTCTTTTTGCATTATTAATATACGCTTCGTGTTTGGACTGCGACCCCAGTTTGCTATATTGTATGCGATATACGAATGGAAATGAGCATGATAAAAGATTAACAATGAATGTTTATTACATATGTTTTTTAAAATGAAAAGTGCGTAGCAAGACTTTTGGAGCTTTTTGCATACAGTATCTATGTGTAATGACCAGGATAGGTCATACCTAACCGTTAATCAAAGTATTCTTACTGACTTGGAGCATGAGATACCGGCTACATCTTTTATCAGCGAGACTTTTTGTGTGCTGCCAAAAACAACTACAGACGTTTTATCTTCATTTAAAATTAATCCATTGCTATCACTCCACCTGCGCAACTTATTTAGTATAAGATCTGTTTTGATGGAAAGGTCCGCTATGTCACGTGATTTAATTAAAATATTCGTATCGTCAGCATAGGATGTTATAAAAATACTATTTTCAGAATCATTTTCTTTGAGATGTGATACCAGGTCGTTGGAGTAGAGCAGGAACAGTGTAGGGCCAAGTATAGACCCCTGGGGTACTCCGGATGATATTGGACATGTAAGACTACGCCCCTTGCGGCAATTCAACTGTCTGCATTCTATTACATAAGTATGATTTAAAAAGATCAAGTGTAATGCCCCGTATCCCATATTGAAACATTTTCTCTAGAAGCTTTTATGGTCAACAGTGTCAAAGGCGGCAGAGAAATCGACAAATAAGCCAGCAGTACAAAATCGCTTGTCAACGGAAGTCACAGTTTCGGAAATAAAATCGCACAACGCAGTATTAGTTGATTTATTTTTAATGAAGCCGTGCTGAAACCTATTTATAATATCAAATTTTGATAAGTAACTAATGAGTTGTGTGTTTATCGCGGATTCAAAGACCTTTGAGAAACTAGATAGTATGCTAATGGGCCTGTAATTGCAGACTTCGTGCGGGTTTCCTTTTTATAATGGGGCTTAACTCTTGCTTGTTTTAGGCTGTTTGGAAAGATACCGTTTTGTAAAGTCAAGTTAATTACATATGTTAGTGGTTCCGCAACAGAATGTTTCACAGATTTTAACAGCTTATTACTAACCTCATCATGTCCATAAGACGAAGATGGTTTTAAGGAGCTAATAATACATACCACATTGTTTACAATTAGGGGAACAACAAACATTGAATGACACAGCGCTGGGATAGATGTATTACGATCGGAGGAGTTATTTGTTCGATAAAATCTAGAAAAGTGCGCACTAAACATTTCAGCTGCTTCATTATTAGAAACTGCAGTCTCTTCTTTAGTAATTGCTATATTTGTCTTTTTTTCCCATTTAGTTGATTAATGATTTCCCAAGTCGTTTTAATCTTACTGCATGAGTTCAGTAATTTATTATTGTAGTATTGTTTTTTGGCTGAGAGTAGTTGATTTTGGTACAAGGCGTGCTGACTTTTAAACATACGGCAAAATTCTGGGTAGCGCATAGACAATACTTTAAGATCAGTAACTTTTGCTTCAGCTTATAAAGCTCCGCTGTTAGCCAAGGTTGATTAATTGTCGTTCTTAACGTTAGTGTTCGATAGGGGAAACTTAAGTCATAGTAGTAAAAAAACAACGAAAAAATTATTGAAGGCTTCTTCTGAGTCAGTGTTCAAGTAAACATGTTCCCAGTTTTCCTAAGAAAGGTACGACACAAATTTTGCAATATTATTGTCAGAGAAATTTCTCACTCTACGTTTAATTAGAGGAGGATTCGACTATGATGATGTCTTGCAACTTGAGATTTTTAGGACTTGCCCATAGTGGTCTGAAAGACCAAGATTTATATTTTCTATCTGAGAGGTAATTGAGTCGGAGAGTATCACATTATCTAAACAGGTATATGATGTGGCCGTGATCCTAGTAGGTTCATTGAGCAATACATTCATTCCAAATGACGAAACGAGATCAATCAAGGCCATCCTAGTAACACTGGTAGTGTCCAGGAAGTTTATGTTAAAGTCGCCACATAGTATGACTTTTTTGAATTCGAATTGTACGCTATGCTAATGTACAGGGGGTAGAGTACAATCATTACTATTTTAGTATCACATCAATTAACTTTATTGCAACCGTTAATGTATTAATTGCATTTTATTATCTAATTTGATATTTAATTTAATTAAGTGTACTAAGTATGCAGTAAGTACTTCTCATGAAAACAAAAGAAATTTTTTATTATTAATTACTAAAAGGAAAATGAGAAGAAAATTATTGCGATTGACATTGGCCCTGAAGCCAATTTAAGAATATGTGCTAACCAACTAACCGGGCTAACCAGGAGGCAAAAGCTCAAGTTCTGTTTGTGGCGCATATGTTTGAAAGTTCTCTTTTGGTCTAACAATTAATGCTACAATCGAATTAAGTAAATTGTAGACAAATTTGCAACATTCTCGATTTAGTCAACAATCTGGCGCACAGGTTCAAATCATGATCACGGACACAAACCACAACAAATTTTAAGAAACTAAGAATATTTTGTTTTAATGTCTTGATTGTCGTTCGTGATCCCAAGCGTGAGTGATCAAAATATGTAATATTTTTGTATAAGTACACTAATGTCATTAACAATGAGACAAGATTTTTGCGCTAAAATTAAATTTTAATGGTGTAAGTGAGAATAATTGTTTAAAAAATTAAAAAAACACAATCAAATAGTTCCCCATCTTTACTTTTTTTTATGGTTTGAATTTATATGTAATAATTTTATGGTTATCATAAATAATTATGATGTGTATTATTTCTTAACTAGATTAAAAGCCGGTCTACAAACAAGCGGACCACTTGGATTGAGAACCCATATAGCATATAGAAAGTATGACACAATTAATTAATATAAATTGCAAATTTTCCCTGAAGGGATGCAATTTACTTGAAAAGAATTTTGGAAAAAATTTTGTCATGCATATTTGAAATCGTCTTGGTCAGCCCGTCATTTTAAGGTATCACTCGATCGATGGTCGTATTTAAAAAACAGGCGCCCCTCCAGGTCCCACCCACATGAGTAAAAAAAGTGTTTTTTTTATTAGACGTCGTTTGGCCCGGGGGCATGCCCAAGAAGTCTAGCTATTACAACTTGAGGTCAGGCATACCCCCACCGTGTGTATAGAAGGAGAATTAACTCAATTATTTTTGAAAAAAATTTTGTCATGCATATTTGAAACCGTTTTGGTCAGCCCGTCATTTTAAGGTATCACTCGATGGGTGGTCGTATTTAAAAAAAACAGCCCCCCTCGGCCCCATAAACAAGAGTGGGGAAAATTTTTTTTTATTAGACGTCGTTTGGCCCGGGAGCATGCCCAAAAAATTTAGCTATCACAGCTTGAGGTCAGGCACACCCCCACTGAGTATATAGAAGGAGAACACCAGGAGAATTAACTCAATTAATTATAAGGATAAGGATTTTTGAAAAAATTTTTTCATGCATATTTGAAACCGTCTTGGTCAGCTCGTCATTTTAAGGTATCACTCAATGGGTGGTCGTATTTAAAAAACAAGCGCCTCCCCAGGCCCCACCTACATGAGTGGAGAAAAGTGTTTTTTATTATACGTCGTTCGGCCAGGGGCATGCACAAGAAATCTAGCTATTACAACATGTGGCCAGGCACACCCCCACAGTGTGTATAGAAGGAGAACATCAGGAGAATTCACTCAATTATTAATATGGATAGTTTATACTGAAAATTTTGAGTGCAGGTATTCATTATTAAACAAGACAGTGTTGTATTACTAACCGAAAATAGTAATTGTCTTGTTTTATGGTATTGATAAATAAAATTATGTAATTTATACAACAATTACCTCAAATTATGCATGCTATGTCTTAAATGATACTGTTTAAAAACATAACTTTCACGTTACTATTTAGTAACAACGCCCTTTGTCTTTTTAAGCAACATCGTATACAAAATTTAAAAAATACGACAAAGTAATTTAGGTAAATGTAATTTAAAAATTTTTATGAAAGTTTTTTTATAGTATAATATGACAATGACAAGTCGTAAAATGACCTGGGCAATCATCCCTTTAATATTTTCGCGTCTTTTTTAAACACAAATATTTAATTTACACAATTTTTCGAATTTTACAACATGTCCATACTTTCCATTCGTTCTTTGACGTCTATTAGTATAAGGGCAATGTGGAGTTCTGCGGAAAGGCTTGTTTTTTTCTATAGTGAAAGTCTTATATTGTGTAATATCAGACACATAAAATATTTGTTAAAGAAATAATTGTTAATTATTTTTATTTTAGTGGCATTTTGGTCTCTACGTTAGATACAGTCGAGTAGAATACGATATAAAAACAAAGAATGTAACTCATAATCTGTTATGGAACAAAATAAGCATTATTTTGGGACTTATAGCAGCTTTAGGAGTAAGTGTCGTAGGCAACTTTCCGGAACTATCTGTGCTAACTGTACACACACTTGCAGCTCTAATGGCATTTGGTTGTGGGACTCTCTATCTTTGGGTGCAAGTAATATTAAAAAGTTATTTACTAGATAAAGGTGATTCTGTATGTTTTTTTTCAGACTTGGATTTCGAGTTTTTATTTAAACTCGCGACTAAGAAAAATCAGCAAGCTTGTCTTTTACGTCAGGTTATCCATTTTGTGCTTGGTTTTGCCTTTGACGATCGCAGTTTTTACGTTCGCTTATCAATTAAAAATTTTCAAGGTAAGTACGAGAGACACTCTTAATTTTGGAGTAACTTAAAGAAACGATCCTTGTAGGCAAATCGGTTTTTATCGTGGACCGAAGAAGACGGCGGTTACCGTTTAATAAGCATTTTAATACTCACTTTTGTTTATATATCGACGCGACGTTTAGTTTACCAACCGGTATTTATATAGGTTGTGATCACTAAGCCATTATGTTTCGGTCGATGGTTTTCCTGGTTGACTGGCTCACTCCGCAGTCGTGATTTTCAATTGGTTTTGATACTCCCGGTAGTTTTATTCCTCTATCGCTGTTGAAATTATTGGGTGTATTTTGATGACTTTTCTGTAAAGTCTGGGCCAGAATCTCTGCTCTCTCACCAATTTCTTGAATTGCTACACTAGTTTTTCCCCGTGATTGTTCATGAGATGACTCTGGTGCTTCTTCAGTCTCGTACTGATACATCTGTGGGTTTCTCCCATGTGTACCTTGCCAGAGGTACATACTATATACTATAACCACCGTCCCCTGGAGATCCCCACAGCCTTCAAATGTTTTGGGGAAAATCAGTTTATCTTCTTTGTTGTGTTGAAGATCGTGTTGATATTTCTCAGGAGACGATGTACCATGTCGGCGCAACCTAACACGTAGTTGAGATAAGTTGTTGTAGGGAATACACCACGTGAAGAATTCTGAATACTATTTTTGTAATATTTTTACTGTGATTTTGATGTAAATAGGCACAATTTATTGTGTCTTTGAGTTTACTGAAAGTCAATCCTAATGTGAATGCTAGTTAGTACCAGCCTGAAATAAACCAACATATACTCCGTTTATTCTTAAATTACTATAGATAGGGAACTCCTTCAAATTGCTATAGCCACTTGCAAATAAAAGAATTGTCATATACAAAACCTTTCAAGCGAAAATAGTATTTATGACTACAGCATTATGATGGAATTTCCTTTACACTCCCTGTTTACCTGTAATGCTATTGTATTCCTAAACCCCCACAGAATAAAGCAGAAGTTCTACAACATTTTTTTATATTTCACGATGTAATACGTTTATGGAATCACGTACCTAATTTAAAACGGACACAATTCATACATTCCTCGTACATTTTAAATTTAATGACTCCAAATTGTTACAAATAATAAAATGTACATATCATTAATGATTTTCATTATTTATTTATTAAACTGCTCAGTTTAATGACATTTTTATATTGCAAAGTGGACGTCACAAAGAAAATAACTCATTAATCTGGCTTGTTATTTTGTCTTAAGGTAATTACGTAATTAAGGGAAATTAGTATCGTCAACGTCACAGTATAAGTATAATTATATAAAGAATTTGTACAACATTTTTTCTTATTTCAAGATACATTATTTACTGATTAAGGACAATTTAAAAAGACACAACTACAAACATTCCATCTACATTTTATTTTAATGGCTTACAATTACTACTATAAATAAATTAAAATTCATCTTCTTTTGATTAGGAACTGCAGTCAGCATCACCAGCTTCCTCATCTTCGCTGTCCGTTATAATTAACGGTCTTACTTCATCTATAACTCGTTCTGCTTATGTTTCTTGTATTAATTTATTAGTGTCTTTTCCACATTTCTGGAGTTACATGATGTAACGCAAGGTTCCATGTACTCAACACTTCATCCTTTTTTCCTGACGTTTTACTAATATTCTTGTCATTGAAAGTTTTTGAAATAGATCATATCATTTCTATGGGGTTGAAGTGGCAATGGTATGGCGAGAGGCGGAGTACTTAATGTCCATAAGATGCCTTTAGCTCATGAACAACATATTTTTTTTCTTTTTTGTTTTGCCTTGCCAAATTCAACAAATCAGCTATTAGTAAGCTTTCTTCAAAATTGATTCCATTGTACTTCAACCATTGAGCAATTTCTGCCTTTTTCCAGGTCGAAGAAGGATTTTTGTGAAGCGTTCTGCTATGGTACGGAGCATTATCCATAACAATTATACATAGTTCCTCTAATTGCTTTAAAACTGTGTCCCCCAACCACCTTTGAAGAGCTCCGCTTTTATGCAATCATGATAATCCAGTGATTTGTTGGAGGACCCGAAACATAAACTTGCATCCGGGATGAACCCTCTTCCGTACCCACGTGGACTATCACATACCTCTTGACGCAAGATGTTTTGGTGGGTTGCATTAAACTCTTGCTGCTACCATCTTGCCAAGATGTTCGATCCGTGCCTTTGCTCATTATCCAAGTTTTGTCTAAGAAAACGCATAGTTTACGATTCAAAGAATTAAAATTTTTAAGAAATTTTCGTAAAAACCTATTTCTTTGGGTAACGACGTGGGTCTGCTCACACGGCACTTTTCTGTTGCACGTTTTTTTTATATTTAAAACCCAACTCTGTCACTACTTTCCAAAGGCTCGTTATACATATTTCGGTACACATCTCTCTTTCTACCCTGTAACTCGTTTCGAGCATACATGCCGTAAATAATTTGTTTAACACCACGATTGACATAGTCTGGCAGGTTTTCGGTTTTGAACTTCATTCTTTTTCTTTTTTTATGTTCCAAATCCTCTCCTGCACTTTGCAAAGCGACCACATTGGAAACAGTTTTTGGCTGACTCCCACCGCAGCCGCCGTTCTGTCTTGAACAGATTTCACACTTAACAACACTCTATTGTTCTCCTTCTCTTCACAAAGTAGCAACTACCTTAAGTAGCACTTGCTCTCTATGCAGATGTTTTGCGTAACTCATATTATAAGTCACACCACGAATGCAATTGCAATACCTACTGTATAATAGTGCGAAATTTGAATTCTTTATATATACCTACTACCACGTTAATGATAGTAATTTCCTTAATTACGTAATTACCTTAAGACAAAATAACAAGCCAGATTAATGAGATATTTTCTTTGTGACGTCCACTTTGCAATATAAAATGTCATTAAACTGAGCAGTTTAATAAATAAATAATGAAAGTCATTAATGATATGTACATTTTATTATTTGTAACAATTTTAAGTCATTAAATTTAAAATGTATGAGGAATGTATGAATTGTGTCCGTTTTAAATTAGGTACGTGATTCAATAAACCTATTACATCGTGAAATATAAAAAAAATGTTGTAGAACTTCTGCTTAATTCTGTGGGGGTTTAGGAATACAATAGCATTCCAGGTAAACATGGAGTGTAAAGGAAATTCCATCATAATGCTGTAGTCATAAATACTATTTTCGCTTGAAACATTTTTTTTATACAGAGCGGTTTAAAATTAATGATTTTGACGTAACCTACAAAAAAGGTCAAAACTTTTTTTTTTGAAATGGAACACCCTGTATATTACTTAAAATTCTGATAGACAATTAAAATGCCTTCAAGTTGATTTAGCATAGTTGTATGGCTAACTCGTCAACTTTTTGAAATAATCGCAATAATTATTAAAAATCACATTGTCTTCACATAATTTGTATGAGTTAGCCATGGAATGCCATGTGATTTGACAATTGCTCAATTATTCACTGTGTTTGGCAAACGCCGAAGTTTTGAGATTGTGATTGTGATTTACTACTTAATACGTATTCAAAAACAAATTACAATGAAGCGAAATAATTACTCGCATGAAGTTTTGATTAATATATTTGTTTTTCATGGACAATATGAGAAAATTGTGGCAAAAACATGTAGGAAATTCAAGAAATGTATCCTGATTTGCAGCGAATGAACGAAAGAAAGTTTATTGCGAATACAGGAGAACTTTATCAATTATTGTTCTAAGCTTAAAGCATACACTTTCTTTCGTTCATTGGCTGCAAATCAGAATACATTTCATTGAATTTCATACATGTTCTTGCCAAAGTTAACTAGTTTCAATATTTTTATGTTTCTAAGAATATACTATAATTTTTACTACTTGTTAAAAAAATATATAATTATTCAATTAAGAAATAAAACGTTCAGAAAAGTAAAACTCTCTTTATCATTTTACTGTTACAAGTAACAAATATTTACACACAGCTAAGGTTTTGATGTAGATATGAGTGATGAGAATATATTGGTTTAAGGAACGACCTCATTATGATTTGTCTAGAATAGAATAGATATAATCTGGGGTATGTAGCACGGAATTAGTACTGATTGCTCCCTGTTCTGAACTTACAATACCTTCAGACCCTTCAGTAGGTTAAGTTCCCTGAGGAATCTCAAAACTGACCTTGGATGCTAAGTAATGCATGTGCTCTTTATCGGTGATGTCATGTAGTAGAGTTTTAGACTGCCTCAGCCCTGGTAGTCTGATCCAGAATTCTGAATTTTTCTTCCGTTTCTCAGCCCGAAGTACTTCACGTATTATGTGCTTGCCAATACCACAGAACGGTTCTGGCCCAACAAACGCCTGCATCCGCCTGCTAGGAACCCCAAAATATCCCGGAACCTAAACTAATGTGTCTGACGACATACCCCAGATCCAAATTTAACTGCACGCAGCCTCCATTTGCGTGAACTTCCATCTTAAAGATACCGATGTACTTGCCCATGGGCTCATAGTATATTTTGGGTAGCCCAATTATCCCCGCATCAGTACCCTCAGCTGTCCTTGATGCCTCTGTATACTACCAGATCTGGCCGTTTCGCGCTGGGAAGGAAATTCTCCCAGCCGCCCAATCTTGCTTGTTGCCTTGTGCCGACCGAAAATTGGAAGTCTCTGCTTATGTCGTCTCTGTGAGAAAGAACCGATATCTCCTGTTGAGTAAGGTCATGTCCAAGTAATTGAACCTCAGACCACCTTTTCTAAACCTTCAAGGTGCAGTAGCGACAGCCTGGCCTCTCTGTCAATGACAAGATAGAGATGAGTCAGCCCCAAATAAACTCAATACCTGATGTGGGACAGGTGTGCATTCCTCTCGTGATACATATGCTGGTACTCTCTTAAGTCTCTTCCTGTGGTAAACTCCAAGAGTTTGCGCCATCCGGCTACCACACTATACTTAATAATGGGGCGAAACAGCATGCAGTACATCCAGCGCAGTACATTTCAGGTTTGCAACCCCATTTCTGCCTGCGAGTTTGCTGTCAACTTTTGTGATAACAGCAATAACGGACAGAATTTTATACTATTTTTCTCGTTAGGTCAAAACGACAAAAATAATTTCCACAAAACGTACATTAGATCTTTTTTATTTTATCCTATAACGTGTATATTTTATACGTGAGCTCTTAAAAAGTAAAGCAAACTATTTTATGTGAATATTATCACAAGATATTAATTTCTTTGCCTTTCTAATTAATTAATAATTAATTTTGAATGTCCATAGCTATACCCATTGCTACTCCTGAATTATAAATACAAACTAACAGATCCTTAAATTGTGTTCTATTCACAATGATTAAAATTTACACCGATTTTCATTTAAATCAGACACATACTTTTTTTATCTGTTATCGTGAACTTTGGTTTCTTGATAAAAAATGTAAAAAAAAGTGTTGAAATTATCACAACATTGGATGTGATTGATGCGTAGACGATTTTTTTTAAAATGCCGTTTCTTAATTTTGCTTGAAATAAGTGCCAATCTCTTCTCTGTACCAAATTCAACGTACAACTTATTTAACAATTATCTCGATATCAATTGCAATCACTGATACAATAATTTTTGTCTATTTTATTATTTTAGATAAAAAATATTTAGTTTAGATTTGAATAAAAGATTATGGATTTTGAGGCGTGAAGTGGAATTTTTTTTTGATCTACTTTTGAAAAAAAAAACCTGTGATCCTCAATATGCATTTTACTTATTATTATCAATGTTGACACCGATTGCCATAACAATCAGAAATAAGTATTTGTTTATTGTATACCTTGGACTTTGTCCTTTAATGTAATTTCATAATTAAAGGAGGTATACTCCGTTTATTCTTAAATTACTAAGGAAAGTTGACGAGTTAGCCATACCACTATGCTAAATCAACTTGAAGGCATTTTAATTGTCTATCAGAATTTTAAGTAATATACAGGGTGTTCCATTTAAAAAAAAAGTTTTGACCTTTTTTGTAGGTTACGTCAAAATCACCACCGCCAAAATGAAAATATTTTAGAAAGATAGATCGTGTCTATTTATGGCAATAGCCAAATTTTCAGATTACTCCTATGCCCCGTTTTCCATAAACGTCTAACCTACCATCGACCATCAATGTCCCTGTATAGAGACGCTTTGTATGCCTTTTCAGAGGCGTCTGCTAGGCCATGCAATTGAGTATCATTGCGCACGAGACCTAAGACAAACTTAGACAAATTAATGATTGTCGGAAAGATACCCAATAGTTTATCAAATTTGTAGGAAACGTCAATGCATGTCCATAATAAACCAAGTGTGTCAAATATTTGTCTTTTTATAAAGAAAATGGTCAGTTTTGTAATTACTCAATACATTTCGTTGCCTATATTGAAAATAAAATTGTCGCCTACGGTATTCCAGTATAGACCTCAAGTTTGTGTTTTCTTGAGTTTCCCAAGATGTAGATAACCAATTTGAGCATAATTACCTAAAGCTGCCGGCATTTTTTTGTTCTGTAAAACATTATCTAACCTCTTACCATTAGAAAGCATGTCATCAACACAAAAGTCATGTATAATTACTCTTGTGCCGTTGAATTTTTGTCTAAATTTTGAAGACCTACTGTATAGACATAACGGATGGCTAAAAAAGGAGCAGCATTTATCCCATATGTTACCGTATTCAAGTGAAAGGTTTGAAGTACTTTGGATAGATGATATCTTCAAACGATTTGTTGAAATGGCCTTTGCTTGTTAAAATTTCTGGCAGACTAGTTTTACAGTAATAACACGTTACTGATGACTCATGTATTTTACTTTAAACTTCTGTTTACCTTCACAAGGTAGAGGTTTAGGTTGACTGAAACAAAATATTAGTTTTGGGTAAATTTAATTTATCCAGCTTAATTGACCAACGAATAAAAATACAGATCAACCATTGTGTGGTTTTCCTACTCTTCTTGTGTTGTGTAATCGAGTTTATTAGAATTGGTCACGATGACACATGTATCGACAGGTTGTCCCAGACTGACTAGTGCACGTAGGTACATAATTGAGATAATGAAACTTGAAGTTTTGTTTGGTACCTGTTTCTATTCTGTTAGTATAATTATTAATTGTAAATTAATGCTATTATCACTTATATTGGTTTTTCAACTGTGCTATGTAATAGGCAGATACATAAAACCTTCATTTACACAAAAAAATTAAAAAATGTTACATAACACCTTCATCCACTCATGTCTTCAATTATTAGAAGAAGTTTTGAGGGAGCCAACAATATAAGCTCCCTCTTCACACAATGACGCTCTCAAGCCGTATAATTTTGGCACGTTATTTAGTTTGGAGTACTTGCCTTCTAATGTCTTAAACATGTCCCTAAACTAAAGCATTTAGTGATTTGGTTACTAAATTTTGGCAGTGCAATTGACGGCAAACTAAAATCTATAGAGAACAACGATGCAGTTGAAGATATTTGTAAAATTATATCTGATTGGAATTTGTGTAGTTTTTGGCGCTCTAATAAAAACTTTCCTTTGAATATGGTTTCATAATACTGGCTTTTACACAATTCAACATCGTTGGATACGGGTTCTTGGGTTCCATAATATCATCTATGTGATCCGAAATTGTCTCAATAACATTTGCGAAACATCAGTTCTAGGCATACAATGTGGGCTTGCATATAAGATGGTCTTAATATCTATCAACTTACAGAAATCTGTCAATTGTTTCTTAAAAGTCCGCGCTTCTTGATGAAATTTGATTCATTTTTAAAATGTATGAAGTTAACTAAATGCTGATTCTTGACAATGTTGTCAAATACTTTGTCCTCTGTAGGTAACAACAAAATGGAAAACTTTGTTGGTCCGTAGATAACTACCACCTAGGCATGAATTGCTACCGTTCCGAAACTCTTCTAAATAGTTACTTGACTAGCGGAGGATCGGTACTCTATGACGCAAGTCAAGATTCTATGCTTTTCAAAAAATATTCACTGGGGGAAACCTTCTCTAGATCGTGCGTCGAAAGACCAAAAATGTAGAGTAATAGTAAAATAGTAAAGAAAATTACACTTTTTTGAACGGTTTATTTTTTAATTGACAAATTATATATTTTTAAACAAGTATGTAGTAATCAAAGAAAAGGTAATAAAATTATAGTATATCCTTAAACACATAAGAATATTAAAATCAGTTAACTTTGAACATAAAATTACAACAAGGTGTTTTACTTATTAACATTAATTTTTAACATTTACATAGTCCACATAAACGCGCTTTGGCAGTCAAACCGTTACCTCGTCATGGTTCTCTTCTTAATGCATTGGTTTTATTTATGAACTGATTTTAAAAACTTCAGTGTAAGTTAGACATTCGAAAAAATTTGGGAGAAATTAGTGTAACTAAAATGATAAGATCTGTTCTAAAATACCAATTTATCTTTTAATCTTTTATGAATCTAAATTTTTCTCAGATACTTGAAAGATACAGATAATAAAACCATGTGCGAAGTTTTTGAATAATCCACTTATAAATGATTACATTCAGAAGATTAGAAATAATTATGTGCTGTTATCGGGAAACCGTCATATCATTTAAAACAAAGAATAGTAAGCTTGTCACATTCTCGAAGTTGTCGTTCTAAAGCGCAATGATGCTCACTAAGAATTTTTTTAAGTACTTACCATTTGTGATTAGTGGATGGCAAGTGAGTTCTTGTATTTTGACGTAAGTATAAAGAATTTAATTATTTTTTTGAATTCCTAATCAACAAAAATCAATTAACGTGTTTGATTTGATACCTTTTAGAAAAATCAAAATTTTAATTTAAACATGTTAATTTAAAAAAAATTTGTTGATTTTGTATTATTGTTTTATTACACGTCTTATGTTACTAGTCTTCGTACTTAACAAAATTTTTTATTTTATTTTTTATTGTTTTGTGGAATTTTTAATGTTAATTAGATAATCGGTAAACTAGAAAAGTAATGACGGAACTGATGTTCTTGATTAAATTTTTTAAATTCTCAGACCTAAACCTGCGGTTCCGAGATCTCGTGACAAATTTGAAAACTTATACACTTTTTTCAGCATATCGTCTCTTTGACCTTTTTATTGTAAAAATATTGATTGGTAAATGTTATCGATTGACAGATGCGTGCATTAACTTTCAAATGTCATATAAATTATTATACTAATTATTAATGGTCTCTTAATTAAAATATTGTATAAAATCAGAACACCATTACTTCTCGTACGATGGTTATGATATAAATGTGTTTACAATAATTACAGATTTTATGCATTAAAATTTAAAAGTAATGGCTTAACATAGTGACTGACAGTTGAAACAAAAGATTTTCCGGGATTGGACCAAACCGGTATCTAACCTTAGTTAATTCTATCACAAGGAGGTTTATCAGGGCGAATACTTGAAATACCGAAAAATAACGAATAGTTCAAGGTAGACCGGTAAATGTCAGGTCATCCTGTACACCAAACCATATTTTTGAAGGCCTTTTTGTTTCAACAATGACTTTGGCGTTGGTAGCCTTAATTTTCTAACATTGGTCGACATTTTTATACAGGGTGGGGCACTACCAACGAATTATTCTGTAGCATTAAAACGACAAATTATGTTAGAAATTTTAAGGCATACATATGTTAAGATTATTTGAAAACACATTTTAAAAATATTTTGGATTGTACAGGGTGCTCCAGAAATACGTACTATATCAAAGTTGAGTTATTTTAAATGGATCACTCTGTATGTTTTTCTATTTTTGAATCGTACGATAAAAAATAATATATGTTCTTTAACATGCCCCTATATCTACTTACTTCCGATTTGCAAACCCTTCAAAAAAATGCAATAACTTCGAGATAAATAAGAACAAGCAACTTTGACCTACACCACCTTAGTAATATCTTTCAACATCTTTTTACAATATTTACTGTTATGGTATGATGTACAGGGTGTTTTTAATACTACCGCATAACACTAACGACTTAAAACTTAAATAACTTGCTTAACTTAAATGAAATACTCTACATTTCTGTAGCCTGTTAAAAGCTGAAACTAATTACCTGTTAGTCGGTATTAAGGTTACCAACCCCTAACTCTGATAGTTTTCGAGATATTTCAAAATTTGGTAGTTTAACAATTTATGATGTACTGGAATCTAAGTTACCTATGAAGTATCCGTAATATGAACTTTATCTTACAACTTTCAGTTTTAAATATTTACCATAAAAATATTAATTTTTTTATAAAAATAAACAGAAATGTGCTTACGACTATCACATGCTCTAAGAGTCAGTCGAATTATGCTCACCGGTCACTAACTATTTACTGATGTTTAACAGCAACCGTTATTTGGTATAACAAAAATCGATCATACTGTAAACATCGACAAACTTTACCCTGTTAACTAAGAATGTAATACAAATCGCTCTATTGTAATACGATAATTTCTAAAACCATTATTTTTAGAATTTGAATCTTGAGGTGAAGCCGAACATAAAGGTGTATGGAATGTCACTGACTGAGAGTGCTTGAATACAAGATTATCTCCTTGAACTATAAGTTTTGCGACACCTAGTGTCGACTCGTGTTACCGATTATCTATTTGATTCATAACTATTTTCCGACTTCACAAATTAAGAGCTCTTAACCTTATTGCAATTAATTGTACATAGAGAGCACATTCGTCATCCTTGATAGCAGATATCCTCTGGGATATAGCACTAGCCGCCAGCAGCCTACTTTTTTCTACATCTCCTTGTATTAAACTTCTTCTCTTTAATGTAATATTTTTTGCAGAAAGGAATGTTTTCTGCGAAGGTCCCGCCACACAAGCCACTTGGGATCCACTTGGAACAAAAAACCAATATTCATATATATTTTTTAAATACGAGGATATATTGAAAAATTCTTAGCCTACTATAGAACCAAACAAAATTTCAATGTCAAAATATTTTATTTCTCTACATATTCTCCTCTTAATTGGATACAATTATCACAGCGAACTTGCAACATCTCTAGACCTTTAAAAAAAATGTTTCTTCTTGCTCTGCAAACCAGACCTCCACAGCTTCTATTACCTCCTTGTTGGAAGAAAATGTACGACCTTTTAAACATTTTTTCAGTTGAGGAAAGAGGTGATAGTCGGACGGAGCCAAATCGGGTGAATAAGGGAGGTGTTCTAGTAATTCAAACCCTAAATCACGAATGTTTACATGGCAACCTGAGATTTGTGTGCAGGGGCATTGTCCTGTAAAAACAAAACACCTTTAGAAAACTTTCCGCATCTTTTCTCTTTAATATTTTCCCGTAGAGTGGTCAGTAATGTCGAATAGTAATCTCCAGTTATTGTTCTACCCTTATCCAAAAAATCAATCATGATTACTCCATGGCAATCCCAAAAAACTGAAGCAAGAACTTTTCCAGCAGATTTTTGGACACAAAACTTCTTAGGTCTTGGAGAATCAGAGTGTCGCCATTCCATCGATTGTTGCTTTGTTTCTGGATCGTAGAAATGTACCCAAGTCTCATCCATAGTAACAATTCGGTTTAAGAAGTCTACATCGTTGCACGCTTTTAGTCAACATTCAAATATTTGGGGATCCATTTTGCAACAATTTATCTCATGTCCAAATTGACATGAACCATATGATGAACGCGTTCGTATGAAATATTCAGTGCTTCAGATATCCGTTTTAGCCCAATTCGACGGTCTGATAAAATCATGTCATGAACTACATCGATATTTTCGGTAACTGACACAGAAACTGGCCTTCCCGATCGGTTATCATCTTCAATGGAAAATTTACCTCTTTTGAAGCTTGCATTCTAATTTTTGACGGTCGCATACAAAGGACATTGATCACTTCCGTAAATCTGCTTACCTCTTAACCGTTTTAAACACAGGTACTTGATGACGGCTCGATACTCCAATTTTCGATTTTCACAATTTTGGTGGACATTTTTTTTCATTTAATTTATTGCGTGACTCTGGTTTACTTTTTTGACATCAAACTTTACACTGACACTTCTAATAAGTTATTGTTCGTTGCTATGGTAACGCAATATTTTGTTTATGCAATGAACTGGTCTAGGCTAACTAGATATCAATACATCCTCGTATGACCATACCACCTCTTGCTCCTGAAGCTGAGCGAGTTTGCTGCAACTCCGTGTCATTTGCTTCAGGATCGGGAGCAATTCTTCAGATTCAGATCCCTGTTTAAATTGTTCCTCTATGAATTAGAATACTTTGCGCATGTATATAAATAAAATGCGTACCCATTATCATATTTTTTTTTAAATTTTATTTAAAACTACTTGAGAAAAAATGTAAAAATACATTACGATTTAAAAAAAGTGACAACAAAATCGTTAATAATAAACAGTTTCTAAATACGACAATCTGCCTTAAGATAAACCTTTCAGCGCTCTATGATTCAAAAAAAGTTAATTAAAATCCAACGAAAATTACAAGTTTTATAAGGGTTACGCTGAAGATGTTATATTCGTTATCTCTATTTTGTTTCAGCACCCGAAAACTCGGGATGAATTTAAAACTTTATGGAATTTTCCACATTGTGTTGGAGTCGGAAAGCACATAGTAATACAGGCACCTTGTAAGAGTGGTTCAGAGTTTTATAATTACAAAAATTCCTTCAGTGTATATACTATGGCTTTAGTAGACGCCAACTATTCTTTTATTTTTGCCGATGTGGGAACTCAAGGTAGAATTAGTGATGGTGGTGTTTTTCGGAATACTTATTTACTTAAACAAATTGATGCTAATCAGCTGATGTTTCCACCAGACATTCCTTTACCCCAAAGAGAAAAACCAATGCATCACGTCTTCGTAGCGGACAATGCCTTTCCTCTATACAAGACAATCATGAAACCATTCTAGGGTACCATGTGAAAGGAAGTCCACAGAGAATTTTCAATTATCAATTGTCGAGATACCGAAGAATTGTAGAAAATACCTTTGGAATAGTGACATCTGTTTTCAAAATTTTACGGATGCCAATCTTGTTGAAACCCGATAAAACTGCGCTTGTGGTAATGACATACGTGGTAATGCATATTTTTTACGAAAAAGTCACATCAAAAGCCAATATACCCCTCCTGGAACATTCGACGTTTACACCTGGATTTTGCCGTGAAACCGCCCGCATGACATCTTGTACTTCACTCAAAAAAATAGGAAGAAGATCCGGACCCGAAGCAAAGATTATTCAGCAAGAGTTCACAGATTACTTGATATCTGTTGGGAGAATTCAATGGCAAGAAAAATACTCTTAGTTTAAATTGATGTAAATAATCAGTATACTATACACATACCTACTTAATGCTCTGTATGTATAGCTAGTTGTAGTTATGCACTTATAAAAACAGTAAAAAATATTTTCATTTACCGCTGTATTTAAAGTTTGGCGAATTTTTCCGGAGTTACATAAAAACTTGTCCATAACATCATAAGCAAATCAATTAGGCTTAAATATTTCGGCACTTCCAGCTCCAGATTTCTTAGATAGCAAGACTTTCTTCTTTAACGTTCTATCTTCTTTTTAAGCATATTGATGGATACGTTTCCTAATTGATTTTTGATTTCCTCCCACGCATCAGCCACTTTATTACGGTTCTTGTGATTGACATTGGTGTGGTTCCATTTTTCTGGATATTGTTTACAACATTTTAAGAGCTCTAGTATTTTCCCATTGTCATTAATCTTTATTTATACTACGTTTCTCAGTTTGTATTCCTACTACTATGGATGAACTGGACAGACATGTGCGGGTCGTGTGAACAAACGTGCCAACACGGACCAGCGCTGGTTGAGATCTTTGATGTGTGTCCTATTTACCGCCTTTCGGGCGAACGTCGACCAGAGCCAGCATTGGCCAACATTGATCAAAAAATTTGCGTACACACGACATAGCCAAGCTGGACAACTACCACGTTGGATCAGCCTGACAATGTGATGTGATGAGCACATTTGTGTGAACAAAATGTTTTGAAGGTTAATATTTAAAGCTGAATTAGCCTACACATTAAAAATAGTTGCAAGGTAATGTTCATTTTACTCATATCTCACAGGTAACTTAGATTCCAGTAAATTGCAAGTTGTTGAACTAGCAAATTTTAAATATCTTGAAAACTACAAGAGTTAGGAATTGGTAACCCAAATACCAATTGAAAGGTAACTAATTCCAGATTCTAACATGCTACAGAAACGCAGGGTGTTTCATTTAGATTAAGCAAGTTATTTAAGTTTTAAGTCGTTAGCCTTATGCGGTAGTATTTAAAACACCCTGTATATCATAACGTAATAGTAAATATTACAATAATTGATGTTGAAGACTTTTGGTAAGGTAACAAGGTTGCTTGTTCTTATTTATCTTGAAGTTATTATATTTTTTGGAGGGTCTGTAAATCAGGTGAAATTGATTTATCTTAGAAACGAAAGTAAGTAGGTATAGGGGCATGTTAAAGAATATACATTATTTTTTATCGTACAATTCAAAAATAAAGAAAAATACAGGGTAATCCATTTAAAATAACCCAATTTTGATAAGGTACGTTTTTTTGGTGCACCCTGTACAATATTTTTTCTAAAATGTGTTTTCAAGTATTCTCGATATATGTATGCTTTAAGATTTCTTCAATTATTTGTCGTTTCAGTGTTACAGAATAATTCGTTGGTAGTGCCCCACCTTGTATAATATTCTGACCATCCAAATGATGCCAATAGAATAAATCTAAAGAAAATAGAAAGAATGTGTTCAAGAACTTTAAACAACGCTGAGTTACTTTTTTTCTTAATTACAGGTACATAATAGCTGTTCAAAAGAATCATGTGTATTATATGTTTCCCTACATAAGTGACACAGCAGCTATGTCACCGGAAAGTAATATTTTTAGCCAATGTCTTAACATAGGGGCTGCAGTGAGTAAGTATTTATTTATTTAATTGTATGATTACAATAGCTATTTAAGTATTAAGAGCGGTAAGGGTTGTTTATTCGTCGAAGGCCTGAAACGGTAGCCGTAGCACATAACGCTTGTTATGCATAATATTACGTTTTTTGAATGATCCATGCAATAGATGCGATAAATTTAAAATTAGTTTAATATCAAAGTCATACTTCTGTACCAGAAATATCAAAATCCCACTATCATATTTGACAAAAGACATTTAATTATCTCGCAAATTTATAAACATAGTGAAAAGAATTCATTTGGATCTTTTGAATTTGAACATCGAGTCTCTCATCAGTTTTTGTGTACAATTTAAAAAAGTGGATTCGAGTGACGATTTCAGCGAGGATGCGTAGCAGGCAGAATGTTTTGCTGTTATTCCAGACAAATCGGGAGACGGTATGAAAATGCTTTCCAAGTTTTCAAAGCATGGTGTGATGAGAAGAATTGTGAACAGAACATATCAACAAAAAGGTGTGACTGGTTTATTTTATGAGAAGATATGAAAAGCTTAAAAATCATCAGGAAGTTTGTCGGTAGAATTCTCCATGTTGGCCTAAATGAAACAGAGAAGAAACACTGCTAGAATTTCTTGAAAAAGAAAATCTCTTTGATATTAATATTTGTTTGGAAAACCTGAACCAAAAGAATTGACGTGGATAGGTCAATCCAAAATTGAATTACAATTCATTTAGAACAAAACTTATAGGCACTTACACCATAGTCAATGCGATAAATTCCTCTTCTTTCTTGCAATGGAACTTTCATATTTTTGATGATGTTCTACCCTTTTAGTAATCTGGGGGAAATTAAAATCATTATTTTGCATTTTTCCGCTTTCTTCATTTGAACACAACATGAGGTCATGAAATTTGTGTTTTATTGGGTGTTACTTTAATCTCATTTGTTTCGCCTTGTTTTTTTTAGTTTTTTCTTTACCGTTTTCTTCTGAACATCAGTCTTCATTTTACTCGGTGTGGTTGCTGCTAATACAATTCTTTGTTTAACGTATTTTTTTAAATAACTTTCTTGAAACTGATCCATATATTCTGTGAAAATTGTACAAAATACGTGGGTGAGTGACCTTCTCTTCTTTGATCGGCCATAACTCTCGCTGTCGTGCTCGTACAAAGGGATCCAAAGTGATCGGTTTTGCGAGGAAGTTTGCGCTCTAAAATTTTAGTCTTCTCTACCAAACTTGAAAAATAGATATTTTTTCAGATATAAGTTGAAAAATGGAGTTTTCAGAAACAAAACAAATCGCTTGGATTAGCGAAAATCTACGAGCCTCACTCATTCTGTTTAGTTTTTGACATCCAGCGCTATTGGTTCTATCTAAAGAATTAATTGGACCGACATTTTTCGAATTATGGTGTCGCAAATCGGGAGAAAAGCGACGGAACGGCACGTTAGAGCAGTTTTTGCTGGCACCAATTTTGGTCCTATCTCGCAAATTGCCACATCGACACTTTTCGAGGTATGGCGTCACAAATTTGTATACATGTCTACCTAAAAAATTGTAGCACCAATCCTTGCCTGGCGTAACTCTTTAAATTTCTTAATAGTCTTCCTTTTTTTATTCAAATAGTTTTGTATCGACTTTTAAGTCAAAGATAGTTAACGATGTCTTATTAAATTCTATAGAGTTGCGAGGAGCTCTACGAAGTGTGCACCTCGAAGTCAGTTGGGCATGTTTGACTCTCCTAGTGTGCCAGAATGTTTTTTGTTTGCTTGGTTATAATGGTTTTACAAAACATCATACCTGTAAACGACGCCATCGAAGTAATTTTAGTAATAGCTTGCATTGTAGTGTAAAAAAATATATAGTTAACCACAATAACAATATTATAATCAACGACGAAAGACAGACAAGGGGAAAAATTGCTGGGTTTCAAAAAACATTTTGTAAAACGCACTAGAAAGTTTTGATAAATTCTGAATGTTTTTTCTATGATATGTATGAAAAAGTTAAATAAGTCATCAGTGTTGAAAATTATATCTAGTTTTATTGCAAAGACGTCTTGACCCCTCTTTGGTGACTTTTTTTTGCTAGACCCATAGTTTCTGATAATTCTTTTTGCTTACTTTTACTTTACTTTTCTGTAGGAATTCGTAGCGACTCAGTGGGTGTATAACTCCTTTGTGACCATCCCAATCTACGTAACCTTGACTTTGTTTCTGATTTTCGCATGAAGTTATTTTGTTAGCTCTTGCCGGGCATCCAGTTTTGCTGGAGGGGAATTTTGTCATGGGATTTCTTCCCTTTCTATATTTTTAAAAAGAGTTTGTGGAAATTGTGGGCGCCTTGTAGTCATCAACCCACGTTACAAAATTGCGATAAATTTTTGGAGAGGGGGATGACCGTTCAACGAGTTCTTCTTGATTGGAAAGTTAAATGTCCTGTAACGATTATAAATTACTGGAAGTCTCCTGTTAACACGACAGCGTAAATACTTATCGTTCATTAGTAACAGACAAGCTTTATCTTACACGCCATTGTGATATGTCGATAAAACTTCCCACTTGAACTTTCTCCCGGAAATTTTGTTTATCTGCGGGAACAATATGATGAATCTCCTGTGAAACTGTGACCCGTTTTCTAATTATGGTGATATCCGTAAACATTACGAAAATTGAGCTAATTTCTATAGCGAATATTTACGACTTTTAATCGGAGATCATCGATAAACGTTATTTCTTGATATTACCGTAAGCGGTCTCACACTTTAACTTGACAAATGCATGATACGCCTATACCTTTGCCTTCATTATTCATTTAAGTAATAAATTTGCAGTTTATGTAATAATCATCACTATTTTTGTTTGCAAGAGCGATGCGAATGGGTTACATATAAACCCGTGGCGTAAGAGCCAATTGATGTTTGGTGGTAACTAATTGATAAGTGTGATTATTTTTATATGTTTCTTAATTTAAGATTTGTTCTATTTTCTATCCTTTTTGCCATTTATGTGAACAAAATGTTTAAGTTTTTTGTTCAGTTTAATAGAGGTTTCAAAATCCATTCAATTTTGTAGTGTTACACCATTGCTATTGTTATTTTTGTAACCTAATAAAATATTAAATATGAACGCGCATGAACCAGAAAAATCTGCTGGCCAAGCTATTAGAAGAGGTTTGTAAGTTTCTGATTTTATAACTATAACTGAAATTCCAGTCATAAACCATATTGCATAATAGTTGCATTCTTTCAAGCTGAATCAGTTTACATCTGTTCACTTGAGTTTGCTTGGACTTTTAGTTCAGATCAGTTTACTAACTTGGTTTGAGAGAACAAACAAATTAGTGATCACTTGCATAAAGTGAACCAATCCTCCGAAAATGAGGTTCAATTGGTTCTCATTCGGACCACTTAGTAGCCCGTCAAATGTTGAAGCAAGTACTAATACTAAAATTACTTTTTATTTTAGTGGCAGTGGGTCTTTACATTAGATACAAACAAATAGATAACGATATAAAAACAAAAAATATAGCTCTCAACCCTTTATGGAACAATATAGGCATTATTTTGGGTGGTGTGGCATGTTTAGGGATAAGTTTCGTAGGAAACTTTCCGGAACTTTCTGTGCTATCAGTACATATACTTGGAGCTCTAATGGCATTTGGTTGTGGTAGTTTCTATCTTGGTGTGCAGGTAATCTAAAGATCTTATTTTGTAGTCGTGATTCTGTACAAAATTTTTAGACTTGGATTTCGAGTTTTTATTTAAACTCGCGCCAAAGAAAAATCAGCAAACTTGTCTTTTACGTAAGGTTATCCATTTTGTTCTTTGTTTTACCTTTGTTTATTATCGTTTTCCTCTTCGCTTATTTAGCATTAAAAAATTTTCACGGTAAGTATATAGATGCTCTTATTTTTGGATTAACTTATAAAAACAATTCTTTTAGGCAAATCTATTTTATGGTGGACTGAAGAAGACGGCGGCTACGAGTACCGTTTAATTAGCGTTTTTTCTGAATGGCTTTTATACATACTCACTTTCGTTTATATATCCACGTTTAGCGTAGAATTAAGTAACATCGAGTCTGTATCAATTGTGTTTAAATACAAACGTGTAAAAAATTAAGTTCTGGTCATATCTATTAAATTTGTCACTAAACAATAAAGTGTTGCTTTATTCTACACTGTGTACTACTAACTACTTACATATAATAATGCTTTTGTTCAACACATATAAACCATACTTAAGATTTAACGGCAAGGGTAGTAGTGTCAAAGGCTAGTTAGATAGTGATCATAAGAAATAAAGGGGGATTATGTAAAAACATCCAAAACCTGGTGGTAAAAGTTTGTGGATGTTTACCATGTTATGGTATGTTACTATTTTTGTTGTTTTTATTCTTCCACATTCACCAAGGAGTCTATGACGGGAACTTTTGTAAACAATCATGTCATACTAAAAATAACAAAGAGGTTATCAAGATTTACATGCAAATTACTACCTTAGACGTTAAATGAAATGATCAGTTTAACATGTTTGAAAGACACTTGTCAAGTAAGTAGCAGTATCCAATATGATTGTAGTGTTCCTTTTATTTGCTGGAACAATAATGATACCAGGGTTTTTCCGAATATTCTTTCCATCTTTTAAGTCTTCCTCCTGGTGGCACCTTACAATACTGTGCAAAACGTGGGCAAGTACTGTTGTTGTTTTGACACAGTCTGTACCAGAAGACGTTTTTATTTTAGTAATGGCTGGGACAATAATATCAATAAAACGGTACTCAAAACCGTCTATTACTTATGAAATTACGTCACTTGTGAAAGTGTAATACAAAACTGTTGTTTTTAATCAAAATGACAGAAAGGAAATTGGTCTAAACATTAATAATAGTAATTAACAATATATTGAGGATCAAATGTTTTGTTTTTATTGTTATGTCATCGTGATAGACGAAGAAATAAATCTACAAAATATCCTTAAACCGGGTCTACAAGTAACGTTTTGTCGCCTGGTGTATGCGAACTCACCCCGCTTGACAGATTGCTGATATGATGCTGCTCAAAGCTTGTTTCGAAATTCATGTTGCATATTCAAGGACCTTGTAGGCTGAAGTTCTTGGAGACGATTCGCATGGGATTTAGTAACCACTGTTAGGACCACCGTGAACAAGTTAAATGCAATTACTGTCACTAAAAATTCTTCTTCCATGACGATTTCGGAATAATTGGGAACAGGGAAGGAGGTGAGCTAAAGTTTGACGATAGCTTTTTGGTGCTGGTGCTGAGACATCAATATAATACACAGGTTGAGACCGGACAAACTATCAGAGACGATTTATGTTACGGTATTCCTTGTTAAATTTGTACTCGCCAAGGGAAAAATTTTGTTTTGGAGTTATGACCATCAAAAGTATTACACTGTTCGCCCGCGGGTTAGACAGCCGAATTGACACATTCGTCTTGCAGAATACTTAGCGCTTCATACACATTTGCATTTAATCTCTCTAATAAGCAGAAGAGTAAACGATAACATCTCCAAAGAATAAATTTAATAGTTATTCACTGCTGTAGTGTAGATAACAAGGTTTAGCCGATGTCTTGTAATTCAACTTGTAGTAAAAGTAGAAACAATGTATTTTAAATATTTTTTTAAATTGTAATTTTACGCATTGAATTACTTTATGTTTTATAATTGTTTTAGTCTAAAAAAAAGGGGTAGGTAAATGGAAAATAATCGCCTTAAACGGAAAATACCACATAAGCTTATGGGCTGAATATAAATCTGAGTTTTTGAGATTTTAACACTCCTGGTACACCCTCATAATTGCAAAAAGGCAAATATTCCTTTGATCGGCTGTAACTCGCGATGCCGTGCTTGTACACTCATGAAATTTAAAACTTGGACACCACAATTTCTGTAAACAAAAGTTTGCACATTGTGAAGCGGGCTTAAGGGTATCATTTACAATTCTAACAGCAGGTAGTCTCAGCAGGGGTTATCTTATAGAAGGACTGTAGAATGAATCATTACACTAAGCACGTTTTAGAAAATAGGTAATTTACGTTGCTTACTTAATTTTTTTCTTTAAAGAATATATTTGAAGGTATCGCTAATTAAACACCATAGCTCGATTAATTATCGAATCAAAATTTTGTTTAGGAAATGTTTACAAAATAAAATTAGAAATAATTTTGATTTAAAAAACGTCTACAAGCAATAACTTTTAAATTAAATCAAAAACTAAACATGGTTATTTGGGTTGACTGATTATTACTTATTTTTAAATAAATCTAACCTACTAATTATTGTAAGTTATTAAAAAAAATCATTAAACTCTCTATTCATAATATTTAGTCCTTACAAAATGTATATTTTATGACGTTTCATTTTTTTGTAGTTAATATAAAAAGTGAAAATAAAAACTAAGGCAATTCTTATTGTCAACGTATATATTTAGTTTTTTGACAAGAATTTATTACATAATTATAATTAAGATACCAAGTTATAGTTTAAAATTAAATGAAAACTTTTTTTTAAATAAAGGTATTACTATATAAATAAATATAAGAAATCAATAATGGGTGTGACCTCCATTATTATTGATACATTCTTGGAGGCGTCTGCTCATTGACGCTATCAAGGTATCAATATAATTAATATTAATCGTTTCCCATGCGGTATCAATGGCTGCAATTAGTGCATTACGGTTTACTGGTATAAAATTTGGCCCTTGTTGTCTTCGGATAACAGCAAGTATTCGAGCCCAAACATTTTCGATAATGTTAAAATCTGGGCTTTTTGCTGGCCAGGGTAACAGCTCCAAGTTATTTGCTTGTATCAAGTTGCGCACAACCTGCGAAGTATAGGGTCATCATATCCCGATAGTTAATTATCGAATGTTCCAAGAAAATATGTGTAAATAGTAAATGGAATCAACGAACCGAACGGCAATCGGAACATTAATTTGGACGGTGCTACGTACGAATTTTAGAACAGATTCGCAAGTCCTGATTGTTCCACGAACGGTTTGCGGCGTTCCCGCAACTCGTCGGTTTTTTCTCCGACATCAAAGAAAATGTGTGCGAATGCGTTTGCAGGTTTGGACGAATCTAAACAAAACGGCGAACAAACTTATGCGGGAGAATTAAATTATTTATTTTTGTCCTCCCTTTTGTGGGTTTGTTGTGTTTTAGGTAATATTATGGAGTTGACAGAAAAAAAATGTTTTAAATTAATCAGTGTTTAAGAATGCAAGAAAAAATGATGTCCCTATTAGCATCATTTGGGCGGGAAATTTCCAAAATAAAAAAAGCGAAGTAAATTATAATTTTTTACTCTTCTTTGTGCGTAAAAATTTGGTTGGCACTATCTTCTTGTTTTCCGCAATTTTCTCTTCTCAATAATAAATATATATGAACTGAAAACTACTGAAAATAATTATGGGAACAGCACAAACGTTCCGTTTGTTGTTCGGATTGTGGAAATCATAAAAGATCGTTTGTCGTTCTGTTTGACTTTCGGTTTTGTTGTTCAGGTGTGTACGAAGCTTTACAACTTAAGCAACAATTTTTGGCGAATAAAGATTAGTTTGTGATGTAATATTAGAAACACAAATTTATATCATATCAAATTTATGACAACTTTATGTTATTGCTAAGAAATTATTAAGGAAAAAGCGCAATTGCAGTGTAAATATTTATAATTAGATATTTTCGAAAGTTTATAAGTCCTCTATTGTAATCTTAATACTTAAAAGAAAATCCTGTCCATTAGCATTATAAGGAAATGGCTTTTACTTTATGAATAAGTTTCAATAACAATAGAATATCCTTGCTTGTTTAATTTACTTCCTTTGAGTCATATTGCTCTAAGGGTTGTTACATTGGTCATTAGAAGTATGTAATAAATAAACAATTACCTACTGTTTGAGAAGGGGTAGTGTGAACCAATAAATAAAGTAAGAAATGTAAATTCCATTTTAGTTTAAAATTTCAAGTGTTGTGAAAATGCCACCTCATCTCGGTGCTGATTTGAAAGCGCGGATTGTTTCGGAATTAGCGGCGGGCCGTAGCGTGCGTGAAATTTCACGTATGTTAGATATACCAAAAGCACCGTAGGGCATTACCGAGTAAAATGGAATCTTGAACACACTTTGGAAAGAGCCATCGGAAGTGGTAGACCTAAAGTATCTACACGTGCTCAAGATCTCGAGTTGTTTCATTACGTAACAGAACAACCATTTGCTACATACTCCAGGGCTATAGCAGATACACATTTTCCCGGATGCCGTATAACTGCACAAAAAGATTAAAGGAGATGGGAATAAAGAAGTATAATGCTGCTGCGAAAGAAGTTCTCAGTGACGAAAATATGAGACGTCGTCTGGAATTTGCAAGGCGATATGTGAACGAACCTTTGGAATTTTGGAATCGAGTGATTTTTAGCGACGAAAAACGTTCAATAGCCGCAACGATGGACCACTAAAAGTTTTTAGAATGGAAGGAACTCGTTACGAAAATAATCACATATGTCCTAAAAACGAAGTGGTTATTTTTCTGTGAATGTGTGGGGTTGGGTTAGCGCGCGGGGTCCAGGAGTTTGTTGGGCTATCGATGGACGTCTTGATTCTGCTGCGTATTTAGATATTTTGGAAACTATTATGAAACCTTCAGTCGAAGTGTTTTATCCAGACGAAGATTATATTTTCCAACAAGTAAGTATTCTTATTTCACTATACTTTCTCCAAAAATAGTTCGGGATCTGTTGAATTAACATTTTCATAATGTATTTTTGTTGTTAAAGGACAACGCCCTATTCATACTTCGCGGGTTGTGCGCAATTGGATACGAGAAAATAACTTGGAGCTGTTACCCTGGCCAGCAAAAGCCCAGATTTTAACATTATCGAAAATGTTTGGGCTCGAATACTTGCTGTTATCCGAAGACAACAAGGGCCAAATTTTATACCAGTAAACCGTAATGCACTAATTGCAGCCATTGATACCGCATGGGAAACGATTAATATTAATTATATTGATACCTTGATAGCGTCAATGAGCAGACGCCTCCAAGAATGTATCAATAATAATGGAGGTCACACCCATTATTGATTTCTTATATTTATTTATATAGTAATACCTTTATTTAAAAAAAAGTTTTCATTTAATTTTAAACTATAACTTGGTATCTTAATTATAATTATGTAATAAATTCTTGTCAAAAACTAAATATATACGTTGACAATAAGAATTGCCTTAGTTTTTATTTTCACTTTTTATATTAACTACAGAAAAAATGAAACGTCATAAAATATACATTTTGTAAGGACTAAATATTATGAATAGAGAGTTTAATGATTTTTTTTAATAACTTACAATAATTAGTAGGTTAGATTTATTTAAAAATAAGTAATAATCAGTCAACCCAAATAACCATGTTTAGTTTTTGATTTAATTTAAAAGTTATTGCTTGTAGACGTTTTTAAATCAAAATTATTTCTAATTTTATTTTGTAAACATTTCCTAAACAAAATTTTGATTCGATAATTAATCGAGCTATGGTGTTTAATTAGCGATACCTTCAAATATATTCTTTAAAGAAAAATTAAGTAAGCAACGTAAATTACCTATTTTCTAAAACGTGCTTAGTGTAATGATTCATTCTACAGTCCTTCTATAAGATAACCCCTGCTGAGACTACCTGCTGTTAGAATTGTAAATGATACCCTTAAGCCCGCTTCACAATGTGCAAACTTTTGTTTACAGAAATTGTGGTGTCCAAGTTTTAAATTTCATGAGTGTAC